>OU892288.1:13072618-13295971 GCA_917834065.1 Ceutorhynchus assimilis
AGCAGAAAATGCGTTTGCGAAAATATAATTTAGAGCAAACATTTAAATAGCGCAAGGATATGAGAAAACTAACTTCGCACATTCTTGAGCAACCGACCCACCGAATTCAGCAAACATGCGTACACGTAAACGAGAAGAAGGGGTTTTAGAACTGGTTTTTCCTTCAACAAATCACGGTAACTATGGAATAACATAATAGAGGACTAAAATATGACACAACCACTTTCAAGTTGAAACTGGAAGTAGCCTATAAGGGGCCCAAATAGCCTCAGTAAAGTGCTAGAAAGATACCGGTTGCCACTACCACCCCCTGCTCATAAATAAATTTGGTCATTTGGGTTTTCAGGCATCCTGAACAAAAAGTTCACAGAATTCCAGGAAAAAGAAAGCGGTGTGTATCATTTCAATTGCAGTGTTATATACTAAACAATGTCTCTTACAGGCTGGACGCTCCAACAACTTTAAGCTCTAAATATAAGTATCAATAGGATCATAACCCTCTAAAAGCCTATTCATATCTGCCAGTACCAGGATAACCTGTAACGTCATGGGAGTTGCCGAACATCTGCAATCAATGTGGTGGAATTTTTAATTCATTTCATCCACAAATAACATGGGTTGAGGAAAAAAGTATGCGGAAATTTGGGATCTGTTTCTATTTAAATACTCAATATCTATTGAAAAAAAAAATATTCAAGGGTGACGATAAAGACGTATTTCATTTTTATGATTATGAATATTGCTACAATTTAGATGGTAGTCGCACTCACAGTCCTATTAACCATATTGGCAATGATTGTTGAGAATAAAAATAAGCTTTAGTATAAACTATGTTTTATTCTCCTGAGAATGACAGAGATGAAGCCACCATTGATCTCTGTATACCACCAACTCACAGTCAAATAGCGCCAGCACACACTTAACATATCCTACAACTTTTATTTATGTTCCAAAATTGTATCAAGATTATTTTCATTTCAATAATTTTTGAAAAGAAACTTCTTAAACGGCTTTCTGCTATTTGAACGACAATGGAGAGTGATTTGAAAAAACGCGTCACGGGCAAATTTCGTTACTCGAGAGAGAAGAAAGATGTAACGTAAAGGAACAGAGAAAGACAGCTATTGATTGACACAAACCAAGGATTATAAGCGTCGAGAGGAGTGCCCATTATTGACAAGCGCCGATATTGACGCAAACCAAGGATTATAAGCGTAAGGAGGATTGCCTATTATTGACAAGCGTTATTGGAAAAATAAAATCATTTCTGGCGAATTTCGAGGTTTTCCGGATATCTCTGGACAGCACTCGGAATTTTTGAAATATCAAAGCAGCATAATAATGAGCACAAAGTTGCACTATACTTTTTTCTGATTCAACAGACATCGGGTCCTCTTTCCGTAGGATTCCAATACAGGATTCGAATAGGATTCAAAATAGCTAGTATTCGAATGATACCCAAGTCTCCCAAAGTACCAAGTGTTATCACAGGAGTTTATTCAAAACATGCCACATTAGTAACAATTATCAAACTTCAAAATTGTATAACAGGAGACTTTCTCATTGAAATGAAGCATTACGTTGATAGACTTGATACTGTTTACAATGCCAATCCCCATTAAGTATACATGCCCCAGATGTAAGGGTGAAACTGATATACCTAATCGACTTTGTTTGCCTTGCGAATTTTCACAATTTGTTGAACAAAAAAGGATACCATCTCATTATTTTGCAAAACCCGAACGTAGAACCTAAATTATGAAGTTGTAAATTTTCTGCTAAATAAAACTTTTGTTATTATATTTTTCTGCTTTTTATTTATGACCTCTAGACTAGGTAAGGCTATAATAATTTAAACAAAATTCAACGAGAGCATTGTGCTCAATATTAGGATAGGCCATCGAATACTATATTGTTAAGCTTTTTTAAGTCGACACTTTCCGTATGGGGAGCAAAAGAAGGAAGGATACGTTAAAAAACAGGTGTGAGATCAGGTGACCATTGACGTACAATCGTAGGGAGTCACACCAACTCATATTGGAGTATCAGCTAGGGGATTCTTATCTTGTCACAAGTCGCTATGGCTCGCTAGCTGTCATTCGATACCTATTTCGATATCGGATGGAGAGTGATTCATATGTATTATTGTCGAATTTCGTATCGACATCAAATAGACGGTGGTATGAAAAACGAGAGAAAAATCGACCTTCAAATTTGAATGATAGATGATAGATTATGTTTATTATTTTATAATTTATTTTTCGCTTCAATTCAAACTATTTTTACTTCCAAAGATTCCTTTCGCGTTGAAAATAATTTCAATTTTTAATTATTATGTTGCAACGAAATCTTAAGACAGCACCGTCAACAGCAAAACCTTCACTTTAGACGCACGACTCGTAGGGTAGGAGAAACTTAAATTTACATTTTTCTTCTCGTCTCTCAACTCCACACTCCCGTCTTCCTTATGTGAGAATGACCGCGTTCACCAGCACTCAACATGTTGAGTGATTAGTCAGCGGCTTTGTTGAAAAAGATGAAATATAACGAAGGATTACATACACAAACGACAAACATAAAACATAAACACAACACATGACACCACAACTTGTCACTTCCAAAATAAAAAAGGATAGCCAATCATTCGAACAAAGATCAGCAAATCGAAAAGCCGAAACGGGACCTCTCACTTACGTCAGAGAGTCGATCCGAACTAGCATAAGAATCAGCAATTCGACATCGAATTGGTCTTAAGAATTCCGCAGGATAATAAATGATGGACTGTATACACATGCAATTTAATTCATTTTACCTACTTATCAATAACTGATAGACTGTGCCTGACTCATCCATATAATATTATAGGTCCTGCAAAATATTAATGAAACCGAACAAACACACTGCATACATAAAACGTCCATTTTATGTCATATTCACGTTCATACGTCCATATGACCTATTCACTGATCTCGAAAATAAATGGATAAACAAAGAACGCTACTAATGCTGCTAATTCACGAGGTCAAAATCTAAACAAAAACAACTGACTGGGACAGCTGTGAGCATGCGCAGTAGATACATGTATTGTGCGTACACAAAATCTGGCCAATGAAAATGAAGGAATTTCGAAACTTAGAACAGTTGTTCGAAAGATAAGACACTGCGCAGGCGTAAGGCTGTTCCGTTGCACAACTGTTCGTAGAATATTGACCCCAAACTTTCGCACAAATTATGCAAATCAAGCCGTATGAATTGTTTATCCATTTATTTTTTAGATCAGTGGACCTATTCAGAACGTACATAAGACGTACATTTTAGTAAAAAAATTCATATTACGTACATTTACATCCACCATTTTGGTTTTATGTTAAAGTGTAAAATACAAACAGGTCACTGTTTATTTATTTAATTCCTCGTGTCTAAGTTTAACTTTGTTTGAATCTCTGTTAATCCTAGTAATTCAAATCATTGGCTTAGAAAATCGTGTGTTTATTTAGTGGCAGGCAGACGTAATAATTAAAAATTGATAAAAAAATTTCTTGCCTCGACTGGAATATAAACCCAGGACCCCTGAATTTCCAGTGCAACGCTCTAACCAACTAAGCTACCAGGAGCTGTTTCATTTCTACCTTTTCGAATGTCGATCAAATCTGGAACGCGAAATAAATGAAAAATAGTATAGAAGGACTAACCACACAGCGTTTTTATGCCTAGGGAGTTTATCGATACCGTGGGAAAAATCTAGATCGACGATGCATTTGATCTGAAATTTCGGGGTTTGACCCGAAGCAAACCCAAATTTTTGAGGAGTTTCCCGGAATTCGACCGCAGCTCCTTATCTCATGCTATCATCCTCAAAACACAGTTATCGTCCCGCCATCGAGCGTCATCTTCGTCGTCGTCTCGTCATCGATAGATTGCAAAAATTCTAGCCGGGGAATCGAGTCCTCAGACCATCACACCAAAATCCAGCACTGTAGACAAGGCACTAGATCCTTGAGTAATTATTGATAAAAAATGTTTGTAAGTAAAGTCTATACCAAGTCACTTGGACTAGCATAAAAACTAACTAAATCCCGGCATCCATCAGCTTTTTCTTTGTCAAACATGGGCGGCGTAATTTCAAAAAACAGTACTAAAATTAATAATCAATAGACAGTATGTCAATCAATCATGATCGGCAATGGCCAATCAGATCTATTGAGTCCACGTTTACTGGTATCGAACGTGTATATGGAGGATGAAGCCAATCAGATAATATACCTATCCATTCTTACTTGTCTGGCTTCCAACGGGTACGAGGATCAATCAGTATAAATTTTGCTATATTTTTCAATATGTGATGCAGTATATTGACCATACGTTTATTTTAGGCTTGGTCCAAGTAACTTCGTATAGACTATAAAACGTTCTAACTATACAGGTCCAGAGACAATTATAAGTGTGTAGACAGCTATACAGGTCCAGAGACAGGTCCGATACAGCTTTTCGAGACAGATCTGTCTACACAGACTGCTTTTCGAGACAGCTTTTCGAGACAGGTCTGTCTACATAGACTCCTTTTCGAGACAGGTCTGTCTACACAGACAGCTTTTCGAGACAGGTCTGTCTACACAGGCAGCTTTTCGAGACAGATCTGTCTACACAGACAGCTTTTCGAGACAGGTCTGTCTACACAGGCAGCTTTTCGAGACAGGTCTGTCTACACAGATAGCTTTTCGAGACAGGTTAGTAGTAACGGGGGCACCTGAGCCTGAGAAATTTTTCGATACCGAAACAGCTATACAGGTCTAGAGATAGGGTTGTATAGACCTATACAGGGCTAGAGACAGGCCTGTATACAGCACTGGTAAGCAAGGGTTAGTTTGGGTTAGTTATAGGTTAGCATAGGACCCCCCACGTCGTTGGGTCAGTTAGGGAAGATTCGTAACTGACCCAACGACGTGGGGGGTCCTATGCTAACCTATAACTAACCCAAACTAACCCTTGCTTACCAGTGCTGTATACAGGCCTGTCTCTAGCCCTGTATAGGTCTATACAACCCTATCTCTAGACCTGTATAGCTGTTTCGGTATCGAAAAATTTCTCAGGCTCAGGTGCCCCCGTTACTACTAACCTGTCTCGAAAAGCTATCTGTGTAGACAGACCTGTCTCGAAAAGCTGCCTGTGTAGACAGACCTGTCTCGAAAAGCTGTCTGTGTAGACAGATCTGTCTCGAAAAGCTGCCTGTGTAGACAGACCTGTCTCGAAAAGCTGTCTGTGTAGACAGACCTGTCTCGAAAAGGAGTCTATGTAGACAGACCTGTCTCGAAAAGCTGTCTCGAAAAGCAGTCTGTGTAGACAGATCTGTCTCGAAAAGCTGTATCGGACCTGTCTCTGGACCTGTATAGCTGTCTACACACTTATAATTGTCTCTGGACCTGTATAGTTAGAACGTTTTATAGTCTATACGAAGTTACTTGGACCAAGCCTAAAATAAACGTATGGTCAATATACTGCATCACATATTGAAAAATATAGCAAAATTTATACTGATTGATCCTCGTACCCGTTGGAAGCCAGACAAGTAAGAATGGATAGGTATATTATCTGATTGGCTTCATCCTCCATATACACGTTCGATACCAGTAAACGTGGACTCAATAGATCTGATTGGCCATTGCCGATCATGATTGATTGACATACTGTCTATTGATTATTAATTTTAGTACTGTTTTTTGAAATTACGCCGCCCATGTTTGACAAAGAAAAAGCTGATGGATGCCGGGATTTAGTTAGTTTTTATGCTAGTCCAAGTGACTTGGTATAGACTTTACTTACAAACATTTTTTATCAATAATTACTCAAGGATCTAGTGCCTTGTCTACAGTGCTGGATTTTGGTGTGATGGTCTGAGGACTCGATTCCCCGGCTAGAATTTTTGCAATCTATCGATGACGAGACGACGACGAAGATGACGCTCGATGGCGGGACGATAACTGTGTTTTGAGGATGATAGCATGAGATAAGGAGCTGCGGTCGAATTCCGGGAAACTCCTCAAAAATTTGGGTTTGCTTCGGGTCAAACCCCGAAATTTCAGATCAAATGCATCGTCGATCTAGATTTTTCCCACGGTATCGATAAACTCCCTAGGCATAAAAACGCTGTGTGGTTAGTCCTTCTATACTATTTTTCATTTATTTCGCGTTCCAGATTTGATCGACATTCGAAAAGGTAGAAATGAAACAGCTCCTGGTAGCTTAGTTGGTTAGAGCGTTGCACTGGAAATTCAGGGGTCCTGGGTTTATATTCCAGTCGAGGCAAGAAATTTTTTTATCAATTTTTAATTATTACGTCTGCCTGCCACTAAAATAAACACACGATTTTCTAAGCCAATGATTTGAATTACTAGGATTAACAGAGATTCAAACAAAGTTAAACTTAGACACGAGGAATTAAATAAATAAACAGTGACCTGTTTGTATTTTACACTTTAACATAAAACCAAAATGGTGGATGTAAATGTACGTAATATGAATTTTTTTACTAAAATGTACGTCTTATGTACGTTCTGAATAGGTCCACTGATCTAAAAAATAAATGGATAAACAATTCATACGGCTTGATTTGCATAATTTGTGCGAAAGTTTGGGGTCAATATTCTACGAACAGTTGTGCAACGGAACAGCCTTACGCCTGCGCAGTGTCTTATCTTTCGAACAACTGTTCTAAGTTTCGAAATTCCTTCATTTTCATTGGCCAGATTTTGTGTACGCACAATACATGTATCTACTGCGCATGCTCACAGCTGTCCCAGTCAGTTGTTTTTGTTTAGATTTTGACCTCGTGAATTAGCAGCATTAGTAGCGTTCTTTGTTTATCCATTTATTTTCGAGATCAGTGAATAGGTCATATGGACGTATGAACGTGAATATGACATAAAATGGACGTTTTATGTATGCAGTGTGTTTGTTCGGTTTCATTAATATTTTGCAGGACCTATAATATTATATGGATGAGTCAGGCACAGTCTATCAGTTATTGATAAGTAGGTAAAATGAATTAAATTGCATGTGTATACAGTCCATCATTTATTATCCTGCGGAATTCTTAAGACCAATTCGATGTCGAATTGCTGATTCTTATGCTAGTTCGGATCGACTCTCTGACGTAAGTGAGAGGTCCCGTTTCGGCTTTTCGATTTGCTGATCTTTGTTCGAATGATTGGCTATCCTTTTTTATTTTGAAGTGACAAGTTGTGGTGTCATGTGTTGTGTTTATGTTTTATGTTTGTCGTTTGTGTATGTAATCCTTCGTTATATTTCATCTTTTTCAACAAAGCCGCTGACTAATCACTCAACATGTTGAGTGCTGGTGAACGCGGTCATTCTCACATAAGGAAGACGGGAGTGTGGAGTTGAGAGACGAGAAGAAAAATGTAAATTTAAGTTTCTCCTACCCTACGAGTCGTGCGTCTAAAGTGAAGGTTTTGCTGTTGACGGTGCTGTCTTAAGATTTCGTTGCAACATAATAATTAAAAATTGAAATTATTTTCAACGCGAAAGGAATCTTTGGAAGTAAAAATAGTTTGAATTGAAGCGAAAAATAAATTATAAAATAATAAACATAATCTATCATCTATCATTCAAATTTGAAGGTCGATTTTTCTCTCGTTTTTCATACCACCGTCTATTTGATGTCGATACGAAATTCGACAATAATACATATGAATCACTCTCCATCCGATATCGAAATAGGTATCGAATGACAGCTAGCGAGCCATAGCGACTTGTGACAAGATAAGAATCCCCTAGCTGATACTCCAATATGAGTTGGTGTGACTCCCTACGATTGTACGTCAATGGTCACCTGATCTCACACCTGTTTTTTAACGTATCCTTCCTTCTTTTGCTCCCCATACGGAAAGTGTCGACTTAAAAAAGCTTAACAATATAGTATTCGATGGCCTATCCTAATATTGAGCACAATGCTCTCGTTGAATTTTGTTTAAATTATTATAGCCTTACCTAGTCTAGAGGTCATAAATAAAAAGCAGAAAAATATAATAACAAAAGTTTTATTTAGCAGAAAATTTACAACTTCATAATTTAGGTTCTACGTTCGGGTTTTGCAAAATAATGAGATGGTATCCTTTTTTGTTCAACAAATTGTGAAAATTCGCAAGGCAAACAAAGTCGATTAGGTATATCAGTTTCACCCTTACATCTGGGGCATGTATACTTAATGGGGATTGGCATTGTAAACAGTATCAAGTCTATCAACGTAATGCTTCATTTCAATGAGAAAGTCTCCTGTTATACAATTTTGAAGTTTGATAATTGTTACTAATGTGGCATGTTTTGAATAAACTCCTGTGATAACACTTGGTACTTTGGGAGACTTGGGTATCATTCGAATACTAGCTATTTTGAATCCTATTCGAATCCTGTATTGGAATCCTACGGAAAGAGACCCGATGTCTGTTGAATCAGAAAAAAGTATAGTGCAACTTTGTGCTCATTATTATGCTGCTTTGATATTTCAAAAATTCCGAGTGCTGTCCAGAGATATCCGGAAAACCTCGAAATTCGCCAGAAATGATTTTATTTTTCCAATAACGCTTGTCAATAATAGGCAATCCTCCTTACGCTTATAATCCTTGGTTTGCGTCAATATCGGCGCTTGTCAATAATGGGCACTCCTCTCGACGCTTATAATCCTTGGTTTGTGTCAATCAATAGCTGTCTTTCTCTGTTCCTTTACGTTACATCTTTCTTCTCTCTCGAGTAACGAAATTTGCCCGTGACGCGTTTTTCAAATCACTCTCCATTGTCGTTCAAATAGCAGAAAGCCGTTTAAGAAGTTTCTTTTCAAAAATTATTGAAATGAAAATAATCTTGATACAATTTTGGAACATAAATAAAAGTTGTAGGATATGTTAAGTGTGTGCTGGCGCTATTTGACTGTGAGTTGGTGGTATACAGAGATCAATGGTGGCTTCATCTCTGTCATTCTCAGGAGAATAAAACATAGTTTATACTAAAGCTTATTTTTATTCTCAACAATCATTGCCAATATGGTTAATAGGACTGTGAGTGCGACTACCATCTAAATTGTAGCAATATTCATAATCATAAAAATGAAATACGTCTTTATCGTCACCCTTGAATATTTTTTTTTTCAATAGATATTGAGTATTTAAATAGAAACAGATCCCAAATTTCCGCATACTTTTTTCCTCAACCCATGTTATTTGTGGATGAAATGAATTAAAAATTCCACCACATTGATTGCAGATGTTCGGCAACTCCCATGACGTTACAGGTTATCCTGGTACTGGCAGATATGAATAGGCTTTTAGAGGGTTATGATCCTATTGATACTTATATTTAGAGCTTAAAGTTGTTGGAGCGTCCAGCCTGTAAGAGACATTGTTTAGTATATAACACTGCAATTGAAATGATACACACCGCTTTCTTTTTCCTGGAATTCTGTGAACTTTTTGTTCAGGATGCCTGAAAACCCAAATGACCAAATTTATTTATGAGCAGGGGGTGGTAGTGGCAACCGGTATCTTTCTAGCACTTTACTGAGGCTATTTGGGCCCCTTATAGGCTACTTCCAGTTTCAACTTGAAAGTGGTTGTGTCATATTTTAGTCCTCTATTATGTTATTCCATAGTTACCGTGATTTGTTGAAGGAAAAACCAGTTCTAAAACCCCTTCTTCTCGTTTACGTGTACGCATGTTTGCTGAATTCGGTGGGTCGGTTGCTCAAGAATGTGCGAAGTTAGTTTTCTCATATCCTTGCGCTATTTAAATGTTTGCTCTAAATTATATTTTCGCAAACGCATTTTCTGCTATCCTGGTAATTGTGTCATAAAATCATTCAGTCCTCCGTCCGTCCTAATACTGGATAGGTATGCCACAGCTAATTTCAAAACGTGCTTCACGCTGATAGGGTCCTGCTTTGATGAAAGCCGCTATGTTGCAATTCGGTTCTTGAAAGATGTTTTGACAAGACTAACGTCTTCCTCCTGCTTCACCAGGTGTTGGCTCGGTGCTAGAGACACCGAAGATGACCAACCCATTGATTTATCGGTGCCTCCAAATCGCAATACTCACACCACCGGCATGTGGCTGATATTGAAGGTCCTGAAAATAATTGAATTATATTTAAAAAATTCGCTTAATGTCAACTTACCAGCAAAAGTCTAGCTTGCTTCATCATGGGGGCGGCGGGATCTCCAGCCTTTCGTTTGGAGGCTCTCTTGGAGCTGGGTGTTTAGGTGGTGTTGGATAGCCCCCTCTGCTTCAAAAATCCCACCACATTGGTTACAGATCTTGGAAGATGATTAGCAATCCCATGACGTTTCAGGTTATCTCCTTTCTGGTGAACCATTTTGTGCACAAAATTAAAAATTCGCTGTTTATGGAGGTTTGTTTTAAAGTAAATGAAAAAATAAAACCAGTTTAAATTGGTTAAAGAACCTTCCTAAATTTTAGAAAAAGAAATTTGAGTTTTGTGCAAATGTAAGTGAAAAAGTAAATTCAAGTTGCTGCGTAAAAAACTATTGGAATTAAATTAAGAAATAGGTACTCAGGGTTGTCGGTATTTTTAAAAAACAAACAATATGTTTATGTGTTAATGAAAATAAAAATAATTCAATAATCAAGGTTTGTGTTAATTTAAAATATGTCTCAGGGCATGATTTATCCTACATCACTTAGATATTTAAAAATAGTACTTACAGTTTTTCGAAACCGACACTTACTTATCGCACAAAAAACTAAACTTTGAAAATCCAGGTTCAAAGTACTGGTACTGGATGCTGGGTTTTTTGTACAAAGAATAAAAATTGAATCCTCATCTTTTACAGGTAACAATGTATCCACTGAAATTTTGTATTGCATAGGGTTTTTGGCTCATACAATGTCAACGATGCTAATTTAAATCTATTCTTTTAAATTTTGATAAATCGATTGAATTTGTCACCTTTTTTAAAATAAAAATGGACATATTAAATATCTAACTTAATAATTACGCCTTAAACTAAAAAATTATCTTTAAAATGTGTTGTTGTTTTTCTCGGGCGGTTTCTGTGAACGTTCCTGATATTATAATTCAGATAAAAAAACTGCCGATTAAGTTTTTACATTTGGCGGTGCTTTTTGTATGTGATACTTCGAAGTTTAAATCGGATTTTATAATAACAAGCTTCTTTCAGTCTCGCTCAAACTGGTCACCAGTGAAAAATATAAAATTATTGCACAACAATTAATTTGATTTTAACCAAGTAAGTAAATATCTTATATACTAATATCAATCAACAACAAGACCTGTTTTTTTATAGCAAAGGATTAAAAACACTGAGAAAATTACAAGACCTGAAGCCTCATAGAAAGTGAAATTCCCAATATTTTGGCAGCGTTTTTTGTATGTTATGTTGTTAATTCGAAGTTTGAATCGGATTTTATAATAATTAAGCTCTTTCAGTCTTGTTTGAGACTCGTCAACAACAATAAAATTATTGCACAACAATTATCATTTTAACCAAGTAAGTGAATATCTTATATACCTACTAATATCGATACAATTATGAATATTTTAGATATGGATTTGAAATCAATCAACAAGGCCTGTCTTTTTATAACAAAGGATCAAAAACGCTGAGAAAATTATAAGTCCTCGTATAAAGTGAAAGTTCCCAATATTTTCTACGATACAGACCTCAAAATAATTGCAAATCTTTACTGGAACCAATAAACTATACAAATTAAGGTAGATCAACAGATGTCAAGCGAAGTTCGAATTAAAAGGGGTGCCCACAGTGTTGTATTCTTTCTCGTCATTATAAAACTATTGCACAGCAATTATTATTTTACCCAAGTAAGTAAATATCTTATATACTTAGGTAATCGATACAATTGTGGCGTATTTTTAGCTATGGATTTGAAATACTCGTTGAATTTGACGACAACGCATAGTGTTTCTCCCAAGACGTACCACCAAAATGATTAGATCATTAAGCAGTTTATTGATGGAAAATATTCGCTTTTTGAAATCGTTGTCTTAAAAAATGTATGTTTTTAATAAAAAAACGAGGCCCCTTTCCCATCAAACGTTGGTTCCAACCAAGGATAATACACACTACTACTACAGGATAGCCTATCCTCATAAGGCCTGTGTGGAACAAATCCACTCTCTCCCCAACGTTAAATCACCAGTTGTGACGTAAGCAGCATGTTATTTCTCGCCTTGACGTAGGTTGTTTAAACAGCTGATGGCTTAGTTATGGCGTCGTAAATGGTAACACACGAGGTCAATGAGCAATCCTGTAGGTGTGTATCATCCTTGAGTTCGAACACCCTCTACCAGGTACAACATGAAGCTAGCTGCTGGACCCTCATAGTTACGTCTCCACCACAGCATCCTGTTATAAGACACATCGAACTTGACACATGTACGCTAGATGGTGCCACGGACGTGACCCAGGTCGCTATGACGTCATCACAGAACCCGAATTTTGCACTATGTACTCTAAATGGCGCCACGGACGTGACCCAGGTCGCTATGACGTCATCACAGAACCCGAATCATGAATCGAACTTTGCACTATGTACTCTAAATGGCGCCACGGACGTGACCCAGGTCGCTATGACGTCATCACAGAACGCGAACCCTGAATCAAACTTTGCACTATGTACTCTAAATGACTCCACGGACGTGACCCAGGTCGCTATGACGTCATCACAGAACCCGAAACGACTCAAAACTCCCGCTATGACGTCATGACGTTTGACAGGTGACGTTTGACAGGTGACGTTTGACAGATGAAGTTTGACAGGTGACGGTTGACAAGATGGCGGGAAAACATTTCCCCCCCCCCACCCCTTTTTCTGGTACCCATATTAAAATCCGGGGGCCCCTTTTTGGGGGGCGGAGCCCTGCGGGCCCCCTTTTTGGGGGGGCGCAGCCCTGCGGGCCCCCTTTTTGGGGGGGCGCAGCCCTGCGGGCCCCCTTTTTGGGGGGCGCAGCCCTGCGGGCCCCCAACTACAGCATCCTGTATTACGAACTTCACACTATGTACGCTAGATGGCGCCATGACGTTTGACAAGATGGTGCCGACGATGCATCCACCTTCGTGTCAACGACGGCGCATCCACCACGTGTCAAGAATGAAAGATTGAGGTTATGTTCGGATTTTGGTCCTAGAACCCCCTTTGATTATCTACTATAACAGAAACATAAATAGAGTCAGGTTTTTACACAGAACGTCCCACTGTACCACGCTTAATTTATTTCTATAGAGAACATAGGCAACCGTGAGCCCTCTGCTGTACTACGCCGCATAAAATGAAAGAAAAACATGAGGCACAACATGGAAACCTCAACACACAGACATGAGATTCTTGTGAGGCAGTGAACGCGTACGCGTACTACATGGCAGTAAACGTATTAAGTGCTACAACGATATTTTTTTTCTCCATAGGTATACAGATTACAGGGTGCGTTAAAAAACTATTTTTTTTTTTCAATGGAACGTCCAGTGAATTTTCGTTATCCAAAAAGTTTTTGAAATTTTTGTGAAGCAAATTTTTGGGAATTTTAAAAATCAAAAACATACAGGGCATTAAAAAATATGACTCTTGACGCACCCTGTATACTTATGGCGTCAAAAAATATCGTTGTAACGATTAAAATCGTTGCAATTAACCAAGAAATTTTCCAATTTAAACATGCCCTCTATGTTTCATAATAAAAAAGTTACTGAGTGCTCCAGCTATAAACAAACACCCTGTACTATTGGCGAATGACAGCTTGAAGATGGAGATTTTGTGTCAATTGTTAGAATTTTGTTACATAGATTTTTCTTTCAAAAGTTACTTTTCCGCTTTTAAAATTTATGTTAGGTATGGGTAGTGTGTTTTTTTTTTTGGTAAAATATTTTGTGGTGCCGGCCAACCGCCACTGTTTTGGAGAATTTTGAAGGGTTTTTGTCACTCAGTTGACGTCAAAAAAGTCTGGCAACAATGCAACGAAATTATTATTATTTGTGCATCTCTGGGGCAGCACGGTCCATGTGTTTTTATTTTGTGAATTTGAGTATTCCACCTGGCATATTTTTATACTTTGCGAACTTTGGGACCAGGCAGGCATTAGAAAGCAACGGCTTTGATCGGGCAGGCAGTCAGAAATGTTCTTCTAATGCCTTTAACTGTGATATATTCAATTTTCACTCGAAACGCGATGAGTCGAATTTTGAAAAAAATTTAAATCGATTTTTATTTGACAGGCGCTATTTGGCAACTGATTTAGGTTCGAAATCATACTTGGGAGTGTTTGTTCTATGTTCACACAAATTTTCATGCAAAACGCGATGAGTCGGTTTTTGCTTTCACAAAACATCGTTAAACATTTTTTTATTAATAAACGCAACCGATACGAACAGGCGGGCACGCGATTTCGTATTGTTCATGATTGATGCTATATTTCCTAAATTTTTCAGCCATAATAAAATCTGCCGGAATTTTTTTCACTGGCTCTTGTACTATAATTTAGGGTAACATAAATGTATTTACTTACGAGCCTTCGGTGAAGTGCACTTTACCGCACGTATTCGAAAATGGAAAGTATCACTTCACCGCACACTATGCGGTAAAGTTAACTTTACAGCATAGTGTGCGGTAAAGTTAACTTTACAGCATAGTATGCGGTAAAGTGGACTATAAAGTGTGCGGTAAAGTGCACTTAACCGCATAGTGTGCGGTAAAGTAGAATTTGATATTTATAATCAAAATTCCTTTCTTTTTCAGAAAATGGATTTTTGATCATTTCTAAATTTAATCTTATTTCATTAATTAATCTGATTCATTAATTAATTTTATCAATGCTTTTTTTTGGAGATGTAGATGCTCATAGGTAAAATTTTGTACCTAACACATGCGGAAACTGCCTTTACCGCCCTTAACGGCTTGACCGAACTCCGATTCGCGTCGTTCGGTCAACTGCCGTTGCGTGCGGTAAAGTATCACTTCCCGCATTTGTTAGGTAAATAACTATTTTAAACTTGAATAGCGTAAAAACAGCTGAACGAAAAATTAACATATCAGAGTGAGTTTTAAGTATGGCTCACTTAACTCAAAATAGGCATGCACGATTTTAATGGATTTTGGTGTGAACTAGTATTACAATATGGCCGATAATATGGTAGTATTTACATGGTTGTCAGATTTTATGTTTTTCAGAAAATATCTGAAACTTTGTTTTTTCAAATGGATCACCCTCTATATTATGACATTTCTGGATTCTGTGAAAAATTGTAGACATATTTCATGTGCAATGTCATATACCTATCTTCAACTGTTTCCGAATGATTGACAGTTGAAAACAGACTTTTTCACAACTTTGACAGACTGTAAAATCGAAACGGTCGATTTTACAGCAAAACCGATCATACATTATTTTCTTAGTTTTTCATAAACTATCATTCGGCACCAACTTTGAATTTAATCCATGATTAAAAAGTTCGGTTAAATTTAATCTCTGGTTAAATTCATAGTTGGTATCAAATGATAACTTATAAAAAGCTACAGACAAGAATGTCAAATAGGTTTGGGTGTAAAATTCGCCGTTTAGGTTTCACAGCCTGTCAAAGTTGCAAAAAAGTCAATTTTCAACTATCAATATTTCCGAAATAGTCGAAGATAGGTATATGACATTGTACATGAAATATGTCTAGAATTTTCCGCAGAATCCAGAAATGTCAGGGTGATCCATTTTGAAAAAACAAAGTTTCAGATATTTCCTGAAAAACGAGAGATCTGACAACCATGCAAATACTATATTATCGGCCATATTGCAAGACTCGTTCACACCAAAAGTTATAAAAATCGTGCAAGCCATTTTCGAGAAAATTGAGACGTTCCATACTTAAAACTCACTCTGTATATGATATATTTGAAATCAGAAGAGAAAAATCTATCATCGTAGCTAAAAATATACAGGGTGTTCCGTTTAAAAAAATGCAAGTGCTGTCATTATGACAGTTGGCACCTGTTATTTGCCCATTTTGACATATACGAGAGATAATAGAGATAAAACCCTACAACTTTTGTATTTAATTTTTTTCTGTATTTTTTATATAAGTTGTAGGAGTCGCACTAACTATAAGGAACAGACCCTGTACATTCAAATAATCAAATTTTCAAGAAGGATTAAGTTTACCATGAAGTATCAGTTTAGGTTACGAAGAAAAATGAATTTTGAGCTGCAGGATTGTGCCATCTGTCAAACAAAAGTTCCTTTTCTTCCTGTTTTTAATTAAAGAGGAGGCACTGTTTTCCTGCCGACAATATTCTATAAAAAAAAAAACGGTCCGAAGAAGATACTGATAAATTATTTTTGGATGACCCAATAAAACGAATCCTATCCAGAATGATTGATAAAAGTTTTCGTTAAAATACCGAAGAAACTTTCAAGTGCAAGAAAATCTCATCAGACAGCAGCGGCGCCTTTTCAAAAGTAATTAACGGATACCGGAATTTTTTGTATCGCTGCTTTCCCTGTGGTTGTCGTTCTACGTGAATACCTTTATTTGTGTTGATTCAATTTTGTTTTTATTGCATTAGCCAATACCTAAAAAAAAGCAATGATTATTTTGCTGGCTATTTTGTCTCATTAAAAAAAAGCAAAGTAAGTTCAATATTTTCTGGCAATTAACCTCCCTTCTAAAATGCAAGGAAAACCTAATTTATTTTTATGCTTGAAACACAAAAAAGATGTTGGAGTTGCGGTTTAGATAATTAACTCTCGATATGGCTAATTAAATAAATAGTTTATTCGTCGACTCGGCCACTTTTTTGTGTGATTTTATTGGAACATGCCAGCCTATCTTTATCTGCAACCACCTCTGATGATGCCAGTGCCTGTATTGTGTACCAAATCATGGTATAGGAGCCCCTTGTTCAGGGGTCCTACTCCTACATCCAGGCCTAGTTATTGGCCAGTTCAATAAAGACGACATGCTTCGCTAAACTTCCTGTGTCCCTACTTGTGAGGTCATTTTCATGGCCCCTGATGGGGAGAAGAGTGCCTTTCGTCCTTGATGACACCTCGACTTGAAAGTAGCGATTACAGGTTTCTTTAGGTTTGAATTTTACCTTTTATATTATTATATTTTTTATTCAGCATCACCTAATTGCAATTTCTCGTTTCTATGTTCAGTTCACTGTTCGGTTGAGCATATGAATTTTCAGAGCAGATAGACCAAACGAGGTCAATTTATATTTTTATTGAGCATTACCAAATAAATGGGATGACTCATTTCTATGTTCTGTTCGCTGTCCGGTTGAGCATATAAGTTTTAAGGGCAGATAGACCAGTGGAAAGAGTCCCAATTTAAATAAAATAATC
The DNA here is from genome assembly GCA_917834065.1 of Ceutorhynchus assimilis. Taxonomy (NCBI): domain Eukaryota; kingdom Metazoa; phylum Arthropoda; class Insecta; order Coleoptera; family Curculionidae; genus Ceutorhynchus; species Ceutorhynchus assimilis. The sequence continues at coordinate 13,090,014 of OU892288.1, forward strand.
GATCATTATTTTACACAATAATATTTAGTTAGTTGTAGTACTGGGTTGGAATCAAATTATTCTTACATTTATGATTCTCATTAAATTGACATCCTAGATTTTGTAATTTTTCATTGAACTTTTATCAAACATAATTGAGTGGAGAGCGTTGTTGTATTATTTTTTTATACATAATATTTCCGATTTAATATTGAGGTCTATTTCGAGGTTTGAGACCTTATAAATAAAAACTTCTTGGCGCCCTCAGTAAGCTCTCCTTAAACATGACCAGAAATGCTTTCCGATGAATAGCTGCCGTAAGCAATGACAGCTCTTTAATCCAAAGTAATTAAAAACGTTTAATTTCGATATTTTGAAATGGTATTCGGAATTTGGCTGAAACTCTCTCGACTCTCCCAGAATAAACAGGAAATTTTCACAATCGCAGGTGAGGTGTTGACAAATCTCATCTTCGCCCCTGTTCGCGATTCGAACAAAAACACTTCCTTGCTCCGAAACCGTTCCGATATATAGGATTTTGGCTTGTTAACTTTATCGTTTCTCGAATTGATTAGGTATTCGACGTTGTTTGCGAAATTTATTAAGGCAATTGGCACTTTGTTAATAGTTCTTGGTTAAAACCATTCATACTGAAATGAAGATTCTAAAAGCCAGATTGAAGAAGGGCTTCAAGAACTATTTCCAAAAACTTCAGAAGTTGTTGAGAAAGCAATAATTAATTATAATAATACGAATACGAACTCATAAAATCGAATGGGAAGAGCCTCGAGAAGCATAAGAATCTTCATTATTATTATGAAAATATCTATACAATTTACTGCTTTCAACGATCCAATTATAACAGAAGCGTTAACAACCATCAATAGAAGCTTAAAAAAAAACACGATTTGAGTCAAGACCTTCTGTTCAGTGAATTTCAGTTCAAATTGCTCTTAAAAATAGAGGGGGTAATTACCCCCCCCCGAGCTATAAAAATCTATATAAAAAAGGCTTAAAATAAAGGTTTTTGATCGCGGCACCCGAGAAAAATTCCTGCCTCCGGCGGCACCTGCAGAGTAACCGAGTAGAACTCGGTGGGCCGGTCAACTTCGGACTTCGGTGTAAACCACTCACACCAAATCATTAATATTCTGAAAGATGAATTGAATTTTCCTTGAAAAGTCTATATTTTTGCATAAACTAGTTTTCCTAAGGACATTCGAAGGTGCCAGAAAAACGCGTGAACTTGAAAATTTTCAAAATTTTCGCCTGCGGCGCTCTAACGGAAAGCAAAAATTGAAGTATTATAGATCTCCCACTGGGTGGGCTGATAAAAGGACTCCAACTCGGGTCGGAAAAATTTCCCAATCCGCGGTCCTGTTATTCTCCAGGATTCTTCTCTAGAACCGCCATTGACATGGTAATTTGGAAACTCGCGTCGGTTATCAATTCTAATCAACCAATAATAATGACTACCTTCTGCAATAAGAAAACTCCACCGCGGCAGCTCCGAAATTGAATATTGAACAATAGAATTTCCATAACCAGCGACAGAGCCTAATTAATATTGCTACAATAGGTATACCCGGAGTGTAGAAGTAGCGAATACAATTTTCTGGAAATAGATTAGAATAGGTCTTTGGAAGAGTGGCGTCAACAAGTGTTTGCTGAATAATGATGCATTTCAAATTCAGTATTTTCGTTCAATGGGATTTACACTTCATAGAATGAACTTAGTTTCTTTGTAAATTTGTCTGACTATAAGGCCTCGGTGCAAGATGATTTTCAATAGGAATTCTAAAATAACAATGCTACATCAATTTTCGAGCATTATGTTCCCATTCTAAGGAATTATCTACAATGAAACTTGGAGGACAAAGGAGCAACATAAACGTCCCAATCTTGGGCCATTTTGAGAAATTATTTGTCGTTTTTTTTTTTAAATTAAAACCTATGATAGCTTGAGGCCTTCGAATTGTGTTATTAATAGATCTCAAAGCCATATGCTGGTGTCCTTATAACTTAATCAATTCCATTACTTCTAATTTTCACCATGAAGTTGTATTTTCGCCATTTCAGAATCAAAAAAGTAATAATTCATAGCTTAAGTAATTTGAAAAGCATCTACTAAATTTAATTAATTCAATATTATAATATCAGTATTGCCATCTATCCATAAATAAAATAAGCGTAAAAAGTACTAATATACCGCCATCTAGGCCTAGTGGATTTATGTTAAAATTGTGAAAGGTTTCTTCAACTATTATAATTAGAAATTATGTTTATCTTGCTTTCAGCAAATAAGTATATTTCTGTCTTTCTCTAACTTCTGATTCTGAAATGATTATTTTTGGCTTGATGACCTAATCAATTAGTGGTTTTGTGTTTCTAACATAAACTTAAATTTATATCATTATAATTTGTAAACAATTAGAATGATTCTTATCTAGTGTGTTTTAATCTATTCCCATTTAATCAGCGTGGTGTTTCATTAGTGAAGTGAACACGATCTTTTGTGTGTGTTGGAGTGATGTCTTCTGATTGGTTCAATGGTTACTTGTAACATTTGAAATGTCACAAGGACATATTTAATTGTTCTTAATTAATTTCATATATTTGAACTCATTTAAAATTCTATTTCGTACACCTGGCGACATCTATGATTCCTCTGACTAGTTTCCTGACCTAATACCGAAAATTGTATTATCGAAGGGTGGTTTCGATTTGCTCACTCCGGTGCTCCGAGTGACTCCATTCGCACTCCCTTCGAACCGAACTAAGGTTCTTCATAAGAAAAACCCGTAGCACTGTCATTTTTATAATTTCGACAGGCTTGACAGAAGGAGAAAGACAGAACCACAGTTTGATACTTTTGATTTTTCTTTTCAATTTGATAGTTAGACTGAACAGGTCGTCTCTGAGGAAATCCAAAAATTTTGGTTTTCATTCTTGGCCATCGAGCCCAAAATTGGATAAATTTAAGTAGCCAGAGGAGTGAGTAGTTGTGCCAGCTGGAACGTTTCCGGAAAAATCAATAGATTGTTGATTTTTTTGTAAATATCTGAAAGTGAGGTTATTATCGGCCGTTGAGGTATGTAAACCCTTTTTTCCCTTTGATAAATGAGTCCCTAATTTCTTCATTCCATTCAGGCAATTTGGGAGAGTCTTAAAAATCCACGCCTACACTTCTGGGTGAAAATTTGACGAATTTGAGACCATGCGGTACTGCATTTCCGAAGAAAGTCTGGGCCCCCTCTTACAAGGAAAGTTGTGTCCTGTAAGAGATTGATCCCCGACCACTGGTTGAGTGCCTCCAGCCAATTTGGTACTTCCAGATCTCAAATTTGTGAAAATTCCCAATGATTCCGTCCAGGCTTGTATAATTACTTACCTATGGGTCCCGTTTATGTGCCTCAATAATTACAGTCTCTTTATATTATCTATTTTCTACCGCTCCCTGTGGATTACCTTTATTAGCTAATTATTATCTTTATAATATTAATTATTGATAATTATTATTGTTATTTTCTTATCGTTCACTATCGATTAGCTTAATTAGCTAATTAATAACTATAAAATCATTTATATCCTACTGACCTATTAAAACCATATAATACCTTGGTTACGAAAATCATAAACAGGGTCTTAACTCCCAAGGGAGTTAAGGAAGGGAGTTAAGGATATCATAACTCCCAAGGGAGTTAAGGATTTCCATAACTCCCGCTTTTACCTTGAATAGGTAACACTTTGACAAAAAATAGAAATTTTGATTTATGGCTTATTCCTTTATAAAAATAGACAGAATACAGTAAATTCAGTAGGATATAAAATTATCTATGTACCACGGGAATTATCAGGAGTTAATACCCACGGGCAATTGGTGTCCCTCGGGCCGGAGGCCCTCGGGACACAAACGTTGCCCTGGGGTATTAACACCTGCATAATTCCCTTGATACATAAATAACTATTACCGACCTATTTACCTTATTGTAGTATCTGGCTAAAATAGCTAACTACAGACACTACAGTTTAATGTAATTTTTTATCGATTAATTATTAATCATTATCGTAATCAGATAACTATGTCCATTATCACTTTCACTATTTTTATCTAGTATCCAATAATTATGGATTATTATAATTATTCCAAATTTATTTCTTTTGTACCGAATACTAACCGATATATCTGGGATTCATTAACTTTTAGAGGTAAATCTAACCTTTAGTTTCAAATCAATAAAGTGGTAATTCTGCAAGGTATTTAAATCAATGTAAAATCTTTAGGTAGTTGGATTTGAGTTTCATGGTTGCACATATTTGAATTTTAATTACAGGTAAAAGGTAGAGCTCTCCCTGATACTTTTGATTATAGGTTCTGGCATTTATAACTCCCTAGGGATTACTTAATACCTTAATGCATTTATAAATTTGATTTTATTGATTTGGTTGATTTAAGTCAAAAATTGAAGATTAATGATATTGTGACTTCATCATTTGTATTTAAGTAAATTTCTTCATAGGTATATTGATTATTCTTAAATTTCAATACTTACTATTGTACTTATTCAAATTGAGTTCTGTTTTTGAAAAGCTGCTTAATGATTATTTTTTTATTTAAAAAAACTTGGATACTAGAGAATAATTATTCTTAGAACTATAAAAAAAAGTTCGCCATCTTGTCACAAATTTTTAATGGCATAATCAAAGAACAAAGTTCGCCATCCTGTCACAAACTTTTTTTAATGACAATTAACTTTAATAAATGATTGTGTTTAGAATTCTAAGGCTTGTGTTTTTATTGAATGAGTTGAATGTCAGATAGCTATTGGATTTTAGATTTCTGTTACCTTTTCAGATCTTTTGAATTTATCTTTTTAAACATAAACAATAACTAATTAATGGAATAGTGCCTAGTTTGGCTATTCCTTGGTAATCAAAATAATTTATACAAACTAGTGGCGCCCTCTCTCTACTGTACCAACACCAAGGACCACCCCAAGCTAAACTACCACTGAGCAATAGTCGAGCACAAATTATGAACATTCTTTTGTTTCGACAAAAGAGCGTTACATACTACGCAATTAAGTATAAAAAACACAAGACCCGTTTTCTTCAAGGGAATTGGGTTCTATTTGAAAAGGTCTCTTCTCTGGCGTCGATTGATCAGGCAAGTCGATTTTTGCTTTGTATCTTTTTTTTTTCTCAGGTTTCTCGATTTTCCCTTAATATTTTTCGTTTTATTTCACCATCAGTATCTACCATTACTGTTGAGTTTATTACGTTATAAATCTTATCTAATCTACCTTTAAAATATGCATATTATAAACTACGCGTCAATCGAACTCGAACACCCCAATTTTTGGTCACTTTTTGAAAGGCTATAACTCAAAATCTAGCAGGCCGATTTTGTTCAAATTTTCAGGAGTGAAAGGATGCTCTAATTGCTATTTAATTTCCAGCTCTTAACAGATTCCCGGCAACCTGCTAAAAGATACAGGGTGAAACATAAGTTGGCGATTTTTGTGCGAAAGTTTGGGTTCACCCCATTCTGCTGGAGGGAGGGTTAAGTAGATATTTGGTATGCAGTTTGGAAGAGTACATTAATACCTCGGGACGTTTTTGAGATTTTTTGAATATCGCAACCGACTACGATTTTATCATGAGCTATACGATTTTATGTAAAATATAGCTATTGACATTATTATTTGGAAACAAACACTACAAGAATGGCGCATGTGAAAACACACTTAGAACATATTATACAGGGTCATACAAAAATATATAGGGTGTTCTGATAAGAGTTTCCGGATGTTTTTCTCAATTCAAACGAAAAGGAAACTAGGAAACATTTAATACTTTATAGCAATAAGTAACATGGTCGTTTACAATTATACGTGAAACGCAATATCTTACAAATGGCCTTCTTCTTCTCTCACAGCACACAATTTTATGCCAACATTTTCGATCACATTTCCGGTGGTATCTCCTGGAATAATACGCCGAATCTCATCTTTCAACTTTTGAATTGTTTGGGGAATTGTTAACATACCCCACAAAAAAGAGTCTAGTGGCGTTAGATCGCAAGATCTAGGCGGCCAATTGACATCCCCATTTCTTGAAAGAAGTTTACCTTCAAACCGTGTTTGCAATAAGTCATTGTAACAGGCCAAAATTGCATAAATGATTCTTACCTACTTTCAATTTTATATTCAAGATTTCCTTAAATTTGTCAACATTTTCTCTATAAAATTTCATCAATAATCTCAACGGTTGTAGATCCTGTAAATTTTCTAATTTTCCATAGTCAAATTCTATTTGCTGTAATGGTTTTTTCCTCATTTTGATCCGTATTTTGATTCAATTCTAAATCAAAACAAGGCAATATTTTGATTTCGATTTTAAATTCGATCATCTGTTTCATAACAAAAATAATTCATGTGTCAAAAATATTTCGTGGGTTGTGTTCCGTAATCATGATGACCCGTTTTCAAGTGGGTGTACCGTTCGTACTGACTGTTCGGTTATGGAGCGCTATTGATCTCGGCGCAAATTCTAGCGTACCCCGTTTAGTTGCGCATTGGTTCGATGTCCTTTGAGACATCTGGAACGCACCCTTTGATTTCGTTTCTTTGACTTTTGATTGTCAAAAATTTCTGTCAACCAGCGGTGGAGTAGTGATGTTTTCAGTATCGTCGATTCTTCCTTGAGCTCTCTAATTTTGAAAACGGAACATTTACTCTATTTTGTATTCTTCAAGTTTTGATTGTTTTATGGGATGATTATTTTTTGTTAATATCATAATTCATTAGCCGTTGTCGTTTTTCTCGGATTATGTTGTGGTGTGCAATTTTTGGTAAGTGAGAATTCTATCGATTGATTGTTGATGTTTGTCGTTATTCTGAATCATCTCTAAGTCCTTTAGGTGAGGTTAGCTTATTGATTGAATGTGCAGCACTTTCTCTTTCACGTTGACTGCTTTGGAAGAAACAAGTCCTCCAGAAGAATTAAGTTTTTTTCTTCACCTTAAAAAGGGATTTTGGGCCTGATTTTCTTCTGAATTGAATTTATGGCACACTGAGTTATCTTGCGTTGTGTTTTACTTTCGTAAAGTGCCATAATTTTCGCCGATGTTATCGGATTTAAAAAAAAACAGTCGTTGTGGTAAGTTGCTTGCACGTTTTTTTCCAATGGAAGTTTCTGACTTTTTCCATTCAATTATTAGTTGAAAGCTGCCCTAAGGAGTAGAGAATAATCTCACCTACTCCAGGATATTCAATCCAATCCTCGATCGAGATTGCCGGAGATTTTCGAGGCCGACACCCTAATTCCATCAGGTAAAAAAACATAACCTTATAACAATTTTTGCAAACTCAAGACACATTTTTCTCAATTGCTATCAAAGCCTTATTATGATTTCATCTGATTTAATTAATTAATACCTTAATGTTCAATTTTTCTATTAAAATAATTTTCAAGAGCTATAGTCTTTTATCAAGTAAATTTGCTATTAGAAACTAAGGTGATGGTTGAGATAAGGTAATTCCTCAAAAATGATTTTTTTTCAAAAATTTTGGTATTAATCGATTTGTTTTTTTAGTATCTTTCCAAAAAAGTGAGGATTATTTAAATATTTCAATAAATATTACTTACATTCAAAAAAAAAGTTTCGCATCAATCTCATTACTCTTTGTCATTTGGGATATTTTGAACAACCAATTCTATAATATAGGTAGGTGTAATTTTTTGGATAGAAAATGAAAAAACGAATCGAATAAAACCAAAATTTTTCAAAAAAAATCATTTTTGAGAACTTACCTTATCTCAACCAGACCCGAAACTAATCATTATAGTTTCATTTTTTTTCTTATTGATTCAATTTATTCATGAAGTGCTTCGCTATTAGTTCAATTACAAATACAGTGTGTATAATAGTTTTCCTCTTAGGGTTCTTTCACGAGGGTTTTCTTAGGAGGTTGTACTTTACCATCAAGTATACCCTCACGGTTATAACAATAGACGTTCAATTGTAACCGAAATTGAACCAAAAGGCTAACAGACACCAGCCTAAGTAATCGGACGGTTACTCAAGTCATCGATCAAGTTAACCACAACCAGTAGCCAGGACTAATCTGGTGAACTGAATGAACCACCATCATCTGGAAAATGTTGGTATCGTACTAGTTTTAGTTATCCTGATCGTTATTGTTTATTTACATTCTGTCCCTATTTGTACACCCGGTGATCACCGCGGTATTTCAGGGAATAATTCATTGCTGGCCCCAATGTGGTAAATGAATTATTAAAATAGGTAACTTAACTAGACGTAACCTGTTGAATTAATGTCAACTTATTGGTAGTTCTGGTTACGAAAGTGTAAGGTAACCGTTCCGAAAACTAATTCTACATTATTAGTTTTTTTTTTTTCCCCTCTCTTATTCTCTTTATATTTTTTTTTTAAATTTTCAAACCTTACTTTTAATATATATCCTTTTTTTTTTTTATTACTTAGTTATTGAGTTTCAATAACATATTTTTGCATTGTTCTTGACTATAGCAATTATTTAAAAACGTATAGCATTTCTGTATCTGTTGGTTGACACTTCATGACAAGGTCATTTATTAATTGCTAATTTACTTGATTATTATTATTTTTTTTTCCTCTTAAATTCAAATTACTGTTCATTGTGGTCTGCGGCCATTTGGTGAATAAATAACTGTAGCACTTGATTTCTTGACTTTTATTTGGTTTTATGCACACAGCCTGGTTTTGCTAATATTTTTTTTAATTATTATTTGGATTGTAAGGACCTGAAGCCAGATACCATCCTGGAGAGTCCGACTCATCTGTTCAGAGTCGGTGGCGCCCAAAACTAAAACCCACCCCTACTCTCCGAAATATTTAGTTCTGAGCTAGGGCTTAATTTGCACGCACTTCGACCTTCAGTCTTACAATCTCAAGTTCTTCATTCAATTATTTTTATTTTTATTTTCATTATTTTTATTTTACTTTTTTTTTAATTTTTTTTTTATTCTCGACTTTAATTTTTTTTTTAAATTTATTTTTCTAAATTTATTTTTTTTTTATGAACTTTTCTTAATCAGCGAAAAAGCGTGGCATCATGGTTTATCTTACTGTGTGACATGTTGCGCCGCTTACATCAAAAGAAAAGCTTATGTGAACGATCCCCAAATAATTCAAGAGTTGAAAGATGTGATTCGGCGCATTATTCGTGAGATACTCTAAATTCTTCGTAAATAAGGACAGTAGTAAGAGTTGAAGCATTAAAATCTACAATTCGAAAACGTCTCCACGAGAGAAATTTAAGAGCCAGTAGGCGATTAGCATGTCCTTTATTGAAAGGAGTCCATCGAAGAGCACGGATAAACTGGGCTAATATTCATAGACACTGGGGCGTAGCTGAATGGCAGAGATGTTTGTTTGTGGATGAATGTAGATTCACGTTGTATCAGAAAGACGGGCGTGTATTAGTATGGAGAGAAACGGGTGAGAGATATAGAGCAGAATGTATGGAAGCAAAAGAGGTCTTTGGTGGCGTGACAGTTTAGAGAGTTATTAATCGCAATGGGAAGACTGAACTGGTAGTTTTAATGGGAGAAAGTATGAATGCAGAACGGTACCGTGATTTGTGTGTAAGAGATATTGTTGTCCCATATGCAAACAACTTTGGTAATGATTTTGTCTTTATGGATGATAATGCTCGTCCACATCTAGCAAATATTGTCACCGAAATTCTTGGAAATAACAATATTGAAAGAATGGAGTGGCCTGCAAAGTCGCCTGACATGAATCCGATTGAGCATGTATAGAGTAGAATGGAATTGAGACTGGCTGAACGGGTAAATGGTTTTGAAGATTTGAATGAATTGGTAAATGCAGTAAGAGTGGGAAGCTATTCCCCAGAATTTGATAAGCGATTTAATAGATAGAATACCGAAGAGAGTGGCGGATGTGCTTAGAAATCGGGGTAGGCCTACCAAGTACTAATCCTTTTGTCAAGTCCATGCTAATTTCATTCTTGTTTTTGTTAAATTTCATTTAATATGTGTTTTGTTTTTATTTCATTTTAATTACCTCTACTTATAATTGTTTTTTTTTTTTTCAATCTATTATAAGTACTCTAATAAATCTCGCTAAAAGTGGCAATCATGAAGTGACAATTGTTTTTCAAAAACACTTCAACTAAACTCAGAAAAAAAACAATTTTACAAAATTTTAGTTTTTTTCCGGATTTCTCCGGAATATTTGAAGCCGCCATTTTATTGGACATAAAATTGCGCATCTTTGCCCTAATTTAACCGACCTCGTATCTTTAATAATAACCAAGATACCTTTGGTTAGAAAAATAGACACACTGTATGTTTTTGTATGACCCTGTATAATATGTTTTAAAGTGTGTTTCCATATGCGCCATAATTATAGTGTTTGTATCGAAAGAAATAATGACGTCAAAGTACAAAGACATTTTGCGCACTTGATACAAAAATAACTATTCGAGTAACTATTATAAAATTATTTAATTGTTTTTTTTTTATAACAATATTTTTCCAATTTGCAATAGTTGCTCATACCTGATTCTGTTGGAAAGCAGTGTCTGCGCAATAATAGTTTTATAATAAACTAATTTCATATTTATTGATCTCTGCAAGATAATCACCTTTCAACAGAATTCAGGAATTTAATATTCCAAACCTTGGTGAACCTCATACTGTACCCAGAAGGGTACCTTTTCGATACAAAAAGATCACTATTTGTAGTCCGGAGCAGCTGGATTGACGTCACACCAGCAAGGTATCCTCTTTCCTGAATATAGGAAACAACTCGAAAAGCTTCAGTTCACGGAAGTGAAACCCCACATCTACTGAAGAGCTCCGAATTGGAAAGGTATGTAGGTATGTACATAAACTGTATCAGATTCACCAGAAAAACAAAACTGTTAACTGTCCAATTGTAAAAGTAACTTGTTACTTACAGTATTATTTACATTGTCAAAACAAAATTATTGTTGGAATTTGAGTGGTTTCATTTGCACATAGCGATGCTACACGTTATCTTTATTATTGAATTCCACGACCCTATAGGTTCTCTTGCTCTAAATTACAAATAATTCTAAATAATTTGTAACATTCCATGTCTCATTTTAAATTGGCGAATCGAAAAATGCTTCAGCTTTATAAGTTCTGATACCATTCTGCAAATACGGTTCAATTAATTTTGATAGACCTTTTTCGAATATATCCGGGCGGGGAGAGTCGGAAAATAACTTTATGTACGATCGGGCCACAAAGTACCTATTTGCGCCCTAATTTGCGGGCGCAATTTGATACTTTTCGGCCCGCCGGGCCACAATGTGCCACCATGCAGGTGTCAAACAGTTGAATAAATACCAGTAAAAAATTTCAAATACTTTATTCCAATTTTGATATATTAATTTCAATTTTACATTCTTTACAATTAGATACTAATATAGAAGGTAAATTGTCTCTGTTGGTCGAGGTGTTGGTGTTTGAAAAAGAATAGTTGATATTTTCTAAAATATTAACATTTTCTGAACAATAAGAACTTAAATTATTACTGCTACTGGCTACGTCCCTTCCCAATATTATTTCAGCAGTTATAACCTTCTGTTGGATGGAGTCCTCAATATATCCTTCTGCAACAGAAGAGGACTTCCATCCACCGTGGCGTTTCAGGTTGGTAATATCTGCACCGGAATCGGCTAAAAGTGTGGCAGACGAACGGCGGAAGCAGTGGCCAGTATACAAATTTGGATTGGGAAGGGTCAAAAACGTAGCAATTTTCGATGGCAGCATTCCAAAGGTGTTTTTTTCCCACAGGTTGTTTTCCACAGGTGCCATCTCTGTAAAATACAAAAAATCTTCTGTGGTTTGTATTTGGAGGACGGAGAGGTACATATTCTCGATACAACTCAAGGAAATTCAACTCATTGTTTACGACAGTGAATGTTCTGGTGACTTTCGTTTTGGTTTCTCGCACTTTAACAATCAAAACAGAGCCACAATCTTCAATATCATCGAGTGTTAAATTCGTCGACCTGTATAACAATAAAATGTATTAATTTTTTGAAAAATTAATATAGTTTCTCTTTCTGAAATTGTTAGCTTTAATTTTACCTAAAGTAGATACATACCTTAGTCATTAAGTATGATTTATTTGGGGCATTCAGGATAAAAGTTTCAATTTGCAGTTTATTGAGGATTTTCGACTTTTTCGGTTTTTGATTTTCAAACTCAACTCAAAATCTCTTTATTTAACAAATTACAAGTTACATGATTGAGGAAGGTGAGGCCCTCCTCTGACAAAAATACATATAACATTTACTTATATCTAGGGACAGCACACTGCGTGTCACATGCGCGCCTAGCGAGCTATGTGACACTTCGCCAGCTTGGCCGATGTCCTGGCCGACAAATCACCGTCCCTTTCCCATTTGGTTCCGATCTCAACGCTCCCTGGTTTCCCTTTAGCGTTATTCTGTGAACTTGATGTCGCTGGAAAATACCACGAATGGCGCACATTGGGCCACTACACTGGCCCGCTCAAAAATAGGGGTAGATGGATGGTAGGGGATGTCGAGCGCACAGCGCCCTCTTCGTGGGGAAAAGTTTCGAAAAAACCCCACTTCCAATTGACTTAATAAAATATAAAACAACAAAAAAAGTCGTGCCCCGTAGGGCGATATGGTCCATCATGGACGCTACCTCAACAGCAAAGTGCAAGCTAAGGGTTTGTGCGCGTGAGCGCGGGTTTGGATAAAATGGGGTCGAAAGCCCTGCACCCCGACCAATCCTGAGGCCTGATGAGTCTCTAGGTAGTGGTTTGGGTGCAGGTGAAGGAAGATGATGAGGGATGTCAGAGAATGCGGGTTGGGAGGATTGGGTGCAAGAATCTACCGGGATTGGGATATGCATTTGCAGCTAAATTGTGCAATTTTGCCTAAGTATGATGGTCAGATTGGGGTTGTCCGATGTTTAATTAGACAAGTGCATTTCTTCATAGCCAGCGATAAAGGAGATGTTTACACACTAGATCGCTGACCAGTTGGAATTTTCCGAAGAACAGATGGTAGAGATTAGACCTTTGTCGGGATTGCCAGAGCCTCCTGCTTTAGGCTTAGGCAGATGGCGCCAGCGCCAAAGTACTTGTCTAATTCTGTCTTGAAGATAGGATTTTAGCTGAGCATTGGTCTGGGTTTTTACTTGGGGTTGTGATTAGCAGGTTTAGGATAGGGAGGTGTTCATGGGGGTTCAAAATAGATAGGTAGATTCTTGTAAGGCGGACCGTGCACTATGGGGTTGTCTGGATCATATCTTTGTGCAGTGATTCTGCGGGTTAGAGGGGAGCCTTGAATTTGGTGTCTTTAAAACTTTTCGCTGATTTCATCCAGGTAGTCAGATATAAGCGGAATGGACGTTTGTTCGTGCATGTCCGTTATTCTGGCGTACCTGGATTCAGACAGCACTCCCCTCAAAATACGATTCTGGAATCGTTGGAGGCGGTTCCTCTGAGTGCGTGAGATTATGTTCCAGACAGGGGCCCCATAAGTGAGCATAGGTCTGATTACCTGTTTATAAATTAGTAACTTGTTACCTGACGATAGGGGGGAGTTAGGGCCGATGAGTGGGTAGAGTTTCTGCTGCGCACTGAAGGTGCGAGCCAAAGCGTGGGAGACGTGGTGGTGGAATTTCATTCTCTGATCAAAGATGATACCTAGGTATTTGGCTTTTGGGGACAGAGTAACTGGAATGTTATTGACGATAAGTGGGGTGGGCATGGTGCTATTGGTATGCTTCTTATGGAAGCATATGAGCTCCGTCTTTTGACCATTAACACCAAGCTTCCACTTATCGTAATAAGGTTGAAGGATTGCAAGGTGGTGGGCGAGCTGAAATTTTGTTGCTTGTGTGTAAAAGGATTGAGCGTAAACAGCGGTGTCATCTACGTACAGCGCCAGATTTGTATTCTGGAATTTTTGAATGTCCGCTGTGTAGAGTGAGTACAGCAGTGGACTGAGTGCCGACCCCTGCGGCACTCCGGCCTGAATTGGTTTGGAGTGTGAGCGGGCGTCTTCTTGTTTGACGCGGAAAGAGCGGCCGCTGATGAAAGACTGTATCAGGGAGATGATGTGTAGTGGGAAATTGAAAGTTGCGAGTAATTTATAGATAAGGCCTGCATGCCAGACCCTATCGAAGGCGCGCTCCATATCCAGGAGCAGAAGTGTCGTGTTCATGCGCCTGTTGAACGCTTGGAAAGTGTCGCAGCAGATTTTGGCTGCAAGAAGAGTGGTGTTGTGACGTGGGCGAAAACCGAACTGCTCGTTTGGGAGTATGGAGAAGTTTTCGACGATCCTGTTGACCCTGGACAGGATTAACTTCTCCACGAGCTTGGCAAAGGAGTTTAGAAGGGAGATTGGGCCGTAAGAGGATGGGAGTGAATGGTTTTTTCCAGGTTTGGGGATCATTTTGTTCGTTTTTGATTTTCAGCTTTACGCTTAATGAATGTTATAAGTTTCCCAAATTTGCTGATATTCAAATTCTTCTCAATAATTAGGGTGGCTTTCAGCATGGAGTAAATTGTCCAGAGAGTCGATCCTTTATATTTTTTGGATATTTCCCAAAAATACGCTAGTAGCACGTCTTCAGTAACGGAACCATCTACGTTTTGCTCCTTGCACCAATTTGAAAATTTCTGAAATTCTTGCATGTACTTGCTTTTCGACTTTGTTGGTAATAATTCTGACGTGGCCTCTGCTACTGACTCCATAATCTTTTCTGGTAGGAATCTTGCATTTTCGCTGAATGAATCCATTTTCACACACAACAATATATTACAGATATAATTTATTGTTTCTTTGGTTGCTAAGGCCGCAGTAATATATTACAGATGGTAATTTATGCATAGCTATCTATTATTTTGATTTTGCGGGTTTGTCAAATTTTTACAAACAACCACCAGTTTTGTTGCTTGTTTGACAGCAGGTGCATCTTTAATTTATTTTAATTTTTTTTAAAATAATATCTGAATTACATAATTACTCGCGATCGTACATAAAATCTTGTATATACCACAGGCGCAACCGCAAACACCTTAATTGCGCCCTTGGTTCATAAATAACTATAGCGCAATTTGACAATGATTAATAAAAGCTCATTGTGTATCAACGACAGTAATTAGATTGGATGTGCTATGTGAAAAGACCGGACGGTTACAAAGTGCCATTTAGGGTTTCATCAGGAGCACAGTCAACTTGAACAGATTTTATTTTGAAAAAAGGTTAATATTTTTTTGGCAGAATTTCGCTAACAGCAAAAGACACACAAGTTAAATTGAAATGAAAGATCTCAATCACTACTAAATAATCTGAAGACGGACATTAGGCTGCTCTGCAATCTTACGAGATATTGCAATAATCCCAATTTTGATTGTTTACATTTAAACTTCTGCTCTAATTAGGTATCAACAGATCATTTAAACCAAAGCTCGGTTTAAGGGCAATCGCAACATCTTCTCACGAAATTATCATCTATTCAAATCCAATTTAGTACGTTAACTACTGAAATTCCTAGAACAATATCCGTAACTACCTAGGAGATTGCAATTGCGGTGCTCGAATTTAACGTCTTGGAATGCATTTCGGTTCGAATATATTGAGAGAAAAATAGGAAATTGTATCAAATTATCGAGAAAAAATTTGCATCTTGTCTAATTTGAGTCATGGAAAAAAAGTTTTTTTTTTGGTTTAAACTAAAGTTTATCGCAGCTCTGAAGCTGAATAATTTTATTGTTTGGTTTATTATTATTTATTTTTCATTTAATATTTATTATTTAAGAATTAGGTCTTCAGAATTTGAACACTTTTTGGGCACAGCATATACGTTACAAACGCATCGTATTCATTACAAATCTACTTACCAATGTTGCCGCATCCATTTGCAACCAGTAAAATTAATGAGTATCTATTCGTACCTCAAACATTTCAAATTTGCGCCTCACCATAGAGCCGGAGATTGATTACCTTCTTTGATCCTGTAAAGCAAATCAATCCTCTCCACTCTCGGTCAGTCTACTAAGCTTTTTTTCACACGTATATAACCGAGGGAGGTCAAAAATGATCCTATCAGTTTTTGAAAATAAAAAAATATTTATAGTGTTGATGTTATTTTCTTTAATAAATAAAGTAAGAAACGTTAGCAAAACGAATTTCAAATACCAAGAGACCAGAAAAAAGTGACATCAGTCTGAACTAACTAAAGCATAGGTAGAGAAATTTGAGAAAACAATTTCACAAGGTTAAGTCACCACAGTGAAGCACTCTACTTCCAAAGAACCCAGCTCTCGGACTGGGCCAAGTTTCATCAAACTCGGTGTTCACTCAATGCATCCTCAATTTAAATACAGCTCGTTCGAGGAGTAAACATTTCTAGAAGATAAAAAATAAAAATTATGTAAAGCTATTCGCATAGTAAAACTGATACTCGCTCTTCGCAACTGAAGAGCAACAAACAATCACTTGGATAGCCTTGAGAAAATTTAATAATGGTGCCTTAAAATCATTTTTAACAAACCATATCGCTACTCGTCAAACTTATTATTTGAAGAAACAAAAATATTTGATATAAAAAAACTGTTTACTTATGCTCGTATTACATCTGTGTATTTTTCCATGTATTTATTCATGAAGTTCAGGGTGCCAACATTATTTTGTTTTTGATAATGCTGATTTATGTTACGTTTAAAGTTTTTCGGTTGTCACCCTGAACTACATGAATAAATACACGGAAAAATACACAGATGTAATACGGGCATTACTCAGTTATTTTAAGTCAACACAAACATAATAGTTATTTTTGTACCAGGTGTCCCACTAAGGTCGGCCAGGTACGATATTATGGAAACCATAGACCTTACGGCTTCGGGATTTTTTTTTTCTTCACTAAATCGGCCAAGAGAAATTGATGGAAATTAGATTCAAGTTTCTAGGATGACCGCTAGGGGGCGCAATTACGATGATATAGCTAAAAATTCAACTTTTCTCAAGAAATCGCTATATTAAGATACTGTTTTAACAACAGAAATCAAAAGTTCATTAATTTTTGCGCCAGTTTGGTTATTAGGCTTTTTTCGTATCTTCAGTAATAAGGGTGGAGGAAGCTGGTGAATTTTTTTTTTTAGAAATTGCTGTATCTTCCATTCCCCTCATTCAAACTCATTCAATTTGAGTTTATTTGGAAGAGAATTTCATTGTTATTAAGAACACCACTTCGTTCGAGGTCGATAGTTCCCACCGCGTCTGCTAGAGGGCGCTGTTTATTCAAGATCCAGTTTTTCCTAATTTTCATGAAAAATCCAAATGGCATAATATTATTTTTGTATTGCTGTGCTTAAAGAGCAAAAAAATATCTACATTTTGGCGCAAACCGCAATTCAATATCTGCATTCGTTTTCAAGTTACGTGAGGTCTATGGTCTCCATAATATCGTTGTTGAAAATTGAATTAAACTTTCTGTTCAATATCAATTGAGCAAATCAAAACATTTGTAGGTCCCTAATATTAATATTTAAATTTAAAAATATGTATTTACTGCGCGATTACCTGTTCGCTAAACCGATAAAAGGTGCATGCGCGCGGCTCCGGTTCCGGACTCGAAAAAAGACATGTGAGCAAGATACCGCCGTGTCAACCGCGATCCGATTCCGCTTCCCAAAAATTGAAGAAATAACTTGAAAATATCTTATCTACCGCAAAAAATCACATCGACGCTACCGGCAAGCCAAAAAGGTTGTGTCATTTGGATGGAAAGTGCACCCAGAAGAAGGTAAGCGAACAGCAACGATTTTCTCTTTGATCTCTGACAAATTTAAAGATTTTGAATCACACCTAAGCGATTTGAAGATCGCAAATATATTATTTTTATTATTTTTTAACATAAAAATAACAATCGTACCTGGCCGACCTTAGTGGGACACCCGAAGCCAAAATTGCATTCTCAATCAAAGGTAGGTGAATTTTAATTATTTTCCTACGAGCATGCGCAAAGTAGTACTTTTCCGCACGCATTTCCGGGCTCAAAGTTACACTTTTCCGCACTCAGTGCGGATACAGGCCTTATCCGCACTGAGTGCCGAAAAGTAATTATAATTGTCAAGCAACAATAAGTGCACCTGTCGACTTTGACACATGATGACAAATTTTTCCTCTATTTCTATATCAGCCAACATCTATACAAACACCAATTATAAATTAACTTTGACACATTGTCAGATTTGTTCTCTATTTATATGCAAAAATCTACAAACTTTCTCATCAAATTTAAACGCTTTAAGATGAACAGCTCTGACGAGGATTTTCTGTTATTTTTTTTTGTTATGTAATTTTTTGATAAATGCATAGGTTCCCTTCAAGTTAATTGAAAATAATTAAACAAATTATCGTTTTTTTTTTTTTAATTTTTGTTATTGCCTACCTAATATGAAGCTCATAGGAAAAATTTTGTTCCTAACACGTGCGCAAAGTGTCTTTTCCGCACTTGTTAGGAAAATAACTATTTCCGTTTCCTGACAGGTATGTGTCACCATGACACCAGTGTGCGAACTAGCTAATTCGCGCACTACTGTGCGAAATAGCTACTTCGCGCACGGCGTCATGTGTACGTTAAAAAATCAATACCTGGGAAAAAAAGTATCACTTCGCAAACTGTCATGAGTGTGCGAACATCATCATTTTTTGAGAGTTGTAGAAAAATCATTTTTAATTAAATTAGAACATAGACACAGATTACTTACATACAGATGCGAAAGAGCGGCGAATTCGTGGTTCAAGATTAATTTCATAGACATAGGCTGGCCGCACCAATGCCACATCAATGTATTTTGAACATATTTATTATATAAATGCGGAAGCTCAATAATATAATATTATTTCTTTAATTGGTTCACAAACAGCAAAAAATTTTTTTTCTATCCGCAAAAATATGTAAACACACAGGCTGGAACATGCTCACGCACTCGGCCACGTTGTGGGGCCGCCGGCTTCATCACAGAATATCGTCGACAGAAAGTATACGTACTTACGCATCTGTATTAGGTGATCTGTGACATAGATATAACACACGACAAAACGAAGTGACCTTTAGAGTACCAAGAGTCGAAAAAACCATAACTCAGAAAAGTTATTACTTTTTGGGGCCTAGAATATATACCCGACTACCAGAAAATATTAAAAACATTAAAGAATTAAAATTATTTGAAGAAAAAGTAAAACAATGGCTCACGCCAAAGTCTAGACAAATCGTGCACAGCTGGATTGACTTAAAAAACATGTATTACGTTCAAAATTAAATTATTACAAACAAGTTACAAGAGTAAAATTAAAATTCAAATTATTAAGAAACACAAATTATGACCAAAAACCCCCTATTACGACACGTTCCCGACTTGCGTCCAAATAACTTACTGAAATCGACATATATTTAAAAACACCAATATGTAGTAAGTATATCTAAGTATGTAAATATTGTATAAATCTATGGTTAAGGGTTTAATAATAAATAATTCAAAAGTAGGTAAAATTTTATATTGAAATTTGAAATCTTTTCTTAGATCCATTTTGGAGAAACGAATAAAACGTTTTGAGCAAACAAGCCATTGAGGCTTTAAATGCTTTCAGGATGTTTATTTGCGGCTCATGGAATAGGATAAGGAACTTTTGTAGTATTAGGAACATTTAGATTAAGTATTAAAAGTTGTACACTTATTTTGCTGTAAATAAACTTGAAAAAAAAAAGTTTGTTTCATTTCTTTCTGAAGCAATCTTTCGAAATTGATTTGTTTTCTGGTTCAAAAATTGCTCTCGAAATTTCTGTTTTCTGCAGTTTATATTTTGATCGTAGAAAATAGTATATTACTTTACGACTGTAGAAAGTGACAAATTTCACACGAGTGCATGAAAGACACTTTCTCACAAGTGATGTACACCATTTTTACTTCGATCAGAAATCGATGTACAGGGTGGTTGATGTTCGATGGTTTTATAGGGTACAGCCAAAATGGCCGAAGATACTGAGAAACTGATATACGCTTCCCGTCCTCTTTTTTAGTGTGTCATTTGATGATGTAGTCAGATCTTAGCCAACTAGATTGGTTTGCGAGGTACAGGGTGTTTTTCAAAATCAGCCTGTTTTTATAATCCTCTATAACTTCTTATCCATCGGAGGTATAAAAAAAGTGCAAAAAGGAAAAATATATGGTTTTTTACGTAGAATCCAGTGGCGTACTTAGAAAAAATATTGGAGTTTTATCTTTTGAGATATTCGAATAAACAGAGATTTTTCAAATGGAACACCCTGTGTCTTATTGGTTCAGTAGCTTGGAAAAAAAATTGCGAGTTTACTGATACATAACGCATGATATTTTGTTTTGCCCTAAATAACAAAAAACGCATTTTTTTTTATTTATTTATTTTTTTAAATGGCCATATTATAATATCATATTATTTCTACACTTTAAACATCAACACAAAAAACAATAAATTGTCAATAAACACATCAAGAAAATTAGAAAACATGGTAAACAACAATTATTAAAGGTTATAACCAATGGTTATAACAAGTGTTGGAACTGCCGGCCATTTTGGTTATTGCATAGTTGGCAACGCTTGGCAATAGAGCGGGTGGCATTGTAAATGTGGATGTTTGATATATTCCGAATACCATTTTCAAAATGTTCTCCTAATTCTTCGATATTGTTCGATCTAACTTTATATATTTTATTTTTAAGTTCCCCCCAAAAAAAAGTCCAGAGGTGTTAGGTCTGGTGACCTAGGTGCCCACCTGTTTGGTCCGTATGTACCGATCCAGTTACCTCTAAAATTGGTATTTAGTAATTCTCTAACTAAACGAGAATTATGTGCAGGCGCACCATCCTGCTGGAAAAATATTCGATTTCTCTCAGCTAGTGGCATACCGTCTATTGCATCGATAATATAATAATAATAATAATAATAATAATAATAATAATAATAATAATAATAATAATAATAATAAACATAACTCTAAGAGTTGAGATTCTTTTCATAAATTTGATATGCAAACACTCTATTTTGAAAGAGGGCTACCCAAAAATGAAAACCAAATCGGCCTTGCTGGACCCTAGCTACAGTCTGGTGAGGATTCACAGTTGACCAATAGTGAGCGTTGTGCCTATTAAATATACCTTCACTTGTTATAAAGGCTTCATCGGTCCAAATCACATTTTGGAAAAAAATTCGATTCAACTGACATTTCTGCCGATACCATTGAGAAAATATAACTCTTCTACGTTCGTCTCCAGGATGCAAATTATGGACTTTTCTTATAGTGTATGGCCGAAACTTGTGTTTTTTTAATATTTTTAAAGCTGTGAATTTGCCTACTCCTATCGTCATTTCAATTTCTCTGCTAGACACATTAGGATTTGCAGCAACACAAGCAAGAGTACTGATTTCATTATTTTCTCTATTTTCGACATTATAAAATTTGCTTCTAGGTTTTGTGAATGTGCTAAACTCACACAGATTATTATATAGGCGCCTAAAAATTCGCTTTTCTGGCTGACGACGCTCTGGATATCTCTGAAAATATAAGTTTAGAGCTGCATATTCATTTTTTCCGCTTTCAATGTAACACTCGAACATGTGAACTTTATGAAGATTCTCGAACAACACCATTTTAATAAATGATAAAGTTATAATAAATCAAATCAAAATTCTTAACTTTAAAACTGAAAATATTTGTCAAATAACAGAAACACGTACACTGTCACTCATATCATTAAGTTGACAATATAGTTTTTTTTTGTATTTTCCTAAATTTGATTCCGACAAAAAAGTATCTACTTAATATTATTATATTGTTGAAAAAGGAAATATTGTTGCCGTTTTGCCCATTTTACTGTAGTGGATACAGGGTGTCACAGTCAGCACAACATAATTAGTTGATTCTATGCTTTTACAAAAAATATAATAAATAATTATTATTTCAATTAAAAATGATTGTCTCAATTATTCTTACATAATATTTTGTTTACAAACTTTTCAACTTTGAAACATAAACAATAACGCTCGTCCCTGATTGGTCGCAAAATGCCGTATCTCTGCAGGTTGGAATCAGTTTTGCAATGCACGTCGTGCAAATGACATGTTGAGACCAATAAGCAGCATTGTTTGTGTTTCAAAGTTGACAGTGTCAAAATCTATTTTGGAAAAAATAGAGTATAGGCATTTGATATTTTAGAAAAGGTAGGTATAACATTTAAAAAAAAGGTAAAATATCTCACTTTAAAAACAAAAAATAAACAATTTATTGAATAAGCAATTTAAAAAAAGTGTTTTTTCTTTTTCGCCATTTAGCACAGAACAAAATATCATGTGTTATATATCGTTAAACTCGCAGTTTTTTTCCCAAATCTCTGTTTATTCGAATATCTCAGAAGATAAAACTCCAATATTTTTTCTAAGTACGCCACTGGATTCTACGTGAAAAAACATATATTTTTCCTTTTTGCACTTTTTTTATATCTCCGATGGGTAAGAAGTTATAGAGGATTATAAAAATAAGCTGATTTTGAAAAACACCCTGTACCTCGCAAACCAAGCTAGTTAGCTAAGATCTAACTACATCATCAAATGACACACTAAAAAAGAGGACGGGAAGCGTATATTAGTTTCTCAGTATCTTCGGCCATTTTGGCTGCACCCTATAAAACCATTGAAAATCAACCACCCTGTACACCAATTTTCTTTCATTTTATTTCTTTTCATTTTCAACGCACATGCTGAAAGTACTTTCACTACGTATTGAAAGTAAATTGTGATGTCAATCACAAATAATGTCAACATTATTTTACACACGTGTGCTGAAAGTACTTTTAGCATGCGTATTGAAAGTACTTTCGGTACGCGTGCGATATTTAGCCCTTTCCAAAGCACCAACTAGTGCGAATTTTGTCATTTTTCTATGTGATCGTAGCAAACGCCCTTTTTTCTCGAATTTCGGAATGTGAAAAGTCCTGATTACAAATTCCGTAAGAATTGTTTTCTGGAAACGAGAAAATTTACATGTCATAGCCTAGGCATACCGGGTGTTTTTCAAAATACGCTCACCCCTATAACTTTTTTATTTTTCATAATAAACAAATGAAATTTGGTGTGTTTATTTATGACCCGGATATGCATTATTTGACGTATTCAATTATTTATTATCACTTCCGGTTTGACCGGAAGTGACCGTCACTTTCTTATTTCGAATGAGACGCCAGGTATATTTTCTCTTATTTCAATAGAAAACTACATTACGAGTACAATGACACCTCATTTGTCACTTTTTGACATTTCATCTCTAAATTATTTAAATTTTCACTTTTAATCTAGAGCGCCATGAATTAGTTAAAATGGCAATTTTGCTCCAAGGAACCTGGGAAAATTTGTTTTGATCTTATTTTGTATTTTATATCCTCAACAGACTCATTTAAAGATAGTAGAAGCGCATTTTTGTAATTATCTCAATTTTTTCAAATGGAAAGGGTGTGGCTCATTACAATATTTCAAAAGAGCGTTTTCTAACGAGCAATTCAGTACCATACAATCGCTAGTTCATCTGTCAAATGAAGAATTTTCCTAGCATTCTAAATAATTTTGGAAAATTTCAGTTCAATGTTTGAATAAACTAGCGATTGTGTGGTACTAAATTGTTCGTTAGAGAATGCTCTTTCAGAATATGCTAATGAGCCATACCCTTTCCATTTGAAAAAATTGATATAATTCCAAAAATGCGCTTCTACTATCTTTAAATGAGTCTGTTGAGGATATAGAATACAAAATAAGATCAAAACAAATTTTCCCAGGTTCCATGGAGAAAAATTGAGCATTTTAACTAATTCATGGCGCTCTAGATGAAAAGGTAAAAATTTAAATAGTTTGGAGATGAAATGTCAAAAAGTGACAAATGAGGTGTCGTTGTACTCGTAATGTAGTTTTCTATTAAAATAAGGGAAAATATACCTAACGTCTTATTTGAAATAAGAAAGTTACGGTCACTTCCGCTCAAACCGGAAGTGATAATAAATAACTGAATACGTCAAATAATGCACATCCGGGTCATAAATAAACACACCAAATTTCATTTGTTTATTTGGAAAAATAAAAAAGTTATAGGGGTGAGCGGGTTTTGAAACACACCCGGTATGTTATTTTTCCTTTTTCCTCTCCCATCATTTGAAATTGAAATATTTTCTTCTGCTTCAATAATTCAACGACTTGTCAGCTTTGAAATGCAATATAATTTAGAAAGACGATGCGATGGGTGGTAACTTCGCGACTGTTAAATTATTTATTTGTCACTCCTTTGTAAAACGTCATTTATCAAGTCAAAACATAAACAACGAAAATTGATTTTTACCAGTTACTGCCTCTACTGACTTGTAAAATTGACAGCTAAACTGTAAAAACTTTTTACAAGTCAGTAGGGTCAGAGAATTATTTATTAAAATTGTATTACCTATATGTATTAATTTTTTATGTATTGTTTAAGATTGTTTACAAATGAGTAACAAATAAATTATTGTACATCATACGCCAGGTATCAGTTTTTACTGGCTCTTGAAGGTGACAAGCTCGCCTGACGGCTCGCTAGTCATTTCCTTCAATCACCAGTAAAAACTGTTTTACCTGGCTAATAATGTAAAATACTATAAAATTCTACTTAGAAAATCATACAGAATTTCGGAAAAGAAAAACTTGACACTAAAGTTTTTTAAAACAATGTCTGTCATAAATGTACATTGCAATTTATGTAACGGGTCTTCAAAAAAAAAACATATCAAATAATGCTTTTATTACAAAAACGTACGTCGCAATATCATTTCTTTATTGGTTAGAATGACATTTTGCCATTAAATTTCATTGACAAAATTAAAGAAAAATACTGCTAAGACATACATTTGAAAACCATAGCAATATTTGATATGTTTTTTTTTTTTTTTGAAGAACCGTTATACATGTAAAGCCACTTTACACACTTTAAAGAGTAAGTTACGTTTAGTTTGATTAAATCCTTAGATGAAAACCATTTAAATCATAGTCGACACACAAACCAATCAGTGATAGGGCTTCATGTACCCTCACCGACATATCTAGGTGAATTAATAAATTTCTCTTCTCGGGTGATCCCGCAACTCTCGAAAATCGCCCCTTCTGGCCGTCTAATTATATCTGAAATTCGTCAAATCTGTCTCGAACTTCGTAACATGTAGGATCTCGCAACTGTCATAATATTTTCCTCTAAAATAAATTAAACACTCAGACATGTGACACCCGTTAATTTGTTTCGCATTTGGTTATTCACCCACCGAACAGGATTTTAATGCGGAACCTATTTTCATAAGTCTCAGATTTTAAAAATAATCCAACTTCCAAGGCACTTTTCCATGAAATTGAATTAGTCCCAAGTTGTCGATATCTGCTTTCCAAACGTTTTCAAAAGATAAAATAATTCAATCGGAAGTTTTTGCTCAGTGAACTTATTTATCGCGTACCTGCGCAAGAAAATAGAGGTGATTTAATTTTCTGTTCCATTAGGAATTATCGTATTGTCGCGGCTTTGGGTTGCCTGCTGACAAAAATCTTGGGTGCGTTGTTCGTTTCGCTTATTCCAAAAATCAAAGTCCAATTAACACAGCAATAATTTATTCCACTTAAAACACTCTGACACTGATTACTTTATTAACAAACTCAACAATTAAACTCTTTACAATCACTATTTAAATCGTATCACACTCGAACTGAAACTTACTTACAAATCAATGCCGACCTTCTTATATATCCCTAAATCTATTCCTGTAAAATCTAGAATACACCCGATAATCTAATTTTCCAGATTAAAGTAGAATAATTCGCTAGATTCTAGTATTTCCGCCATCGATTCTTGACAGCCTGGCGGACGCCGTTTTTCTGGATTTCGTAGCACTGCCCTCCTCTTAAGGTTGATCGTCCCGATCAACTTCACGCCCATGATATTTCGCCAATCTGTCCAGATGTACAACTTTCATCTTACTCCTGGTGTTGCGCTGGACTCGATAAACCAAATCATTGATCCTCTTGATTATTTTGTAGGGTCCCTCCCACGCTGAAGACAACTTCGGCGATACTCCTTTCTTTCTAGCTGGGTTATACAACCACACTAAATAACCTTCTTGAAATCCGACCGAATTGGCTTTCAAGTCGTGTCTGGTCTTCATTCGGTCACTGGCTAGTTGAATATGCTCCCGAGCAAAATCATGGATACCCAGAAGTCGTGCCCTTACTTCGTCGGCATAATCTCGGATTTCTCTTCGTTCTTCTTCGGTTACTCCAAACATCAAATCGCAAGGTAACCTGAGTTCCCTTCCAAAAACAATTCTAGCCGGACTTTCACCTGTTGAATTGTGAACAGCCGCTCTGTAAGCCATTAAAAATAGAGGCAAATGCTTGTCCCAATCTCGTTGGTTCTTTGCGACTACTTTTGTCAGGTGTTCCTCTATAGTCTTATTGAATCGTTCCACCATGCCATCAGACTGAGGGTGTAAAGGTGTTGTCCTGGTCTTACGGATTCCCATGATCTCACAAATTTTCTTAAAGATGGCAGATTCGAAGTTTCGTCCCTGGTCTGAATGTAACTCTAGTGGCACACCATGACGACTAAAAACTTCGTCCACTAGCACCTGGGCAACAGTGATGGCTTCTTGATTGGGAATAGCGGAAACTTCTGGCCATTTACTGAAGTAATCCATGATAACTAAGATGTATTTGTTACCACGCTCTGACTCTGGGAACGGTCCAGCAACATCTATCAGTATTCTTTCAAATAGGAGACCGACGTTGTACTGTTTCATGGGCCCCCGAGATCTTAGTTTAGGGCCTTTACTGGTAGCACAGATGTCGCATTTTCGGCACCAGCTTTTAACGTCTTCATGGTAGTGAACCCAATAAAAACGTTCCCGAATTTTGTCCAAAGTCTTGTTAACTCCGAAATGTGCCCCTGAAGTTCCGTCGTGTATCTCTTTTAATACATCTTCCACTCGGTCTTTTGGGATAACCAGTTGGCTCTTAGTGGATTTCCCAAACTCTTTTGAGCAAACCATTTTCTACGGCCAGAGAGTTCCACTGGGCCCACAACGCCTTGTAAATCAAGCTTTTGTTTGACACTTCCCCCCATTCTGGCCTACATTCATCATTTTCTTTAAGATGTAGAATTTGCCCGATGTCCTGGTCTGCCTCCTGATCTTCTCTCATTTGTTTGGTAGTCCATTTGTCATCGACGATCAGGCCCGTTCTTCTTACAACTGGACTAGTGTTTTTCTCATGTATATCGATTCTTTGACAATGCTTGCAATCTACTTTACATGGCCGTCTGGACAGAGCGTCAGCATTTTTATGCAGGTTTCCAGGTCGATGTTTAATTTGGAAATCGTATTGCTGCAATTTCTCAATCCATCTAGCAAGCTGTCCTTCAGGAGTTTTCATTTCTAAAAGCCATTTGCAGCTCTGTTCGAATTAGAAACTTGCGTCCATAGAGATACTTATGAAAATGGTCGACTGCTTTTACTATGGCAAGCAACTCTCTTCTGGTGACACAATAATTTCGTTCCGGCTTTGATAATGTTCTGCTGTAGTACTCCACGACATGTTCTTGTGAATTTTGGATTTGTGAAAGGACAGCTCCAACACTGGTGTTACTTGCATCTGTGTCCAAAATCAACATGCCTTTGTGATCAGGATAGGACAACACTGGGCTCGTACATAATGCTCCTTTCAATTTTCTAAATGCGGAATCGTATTCTTAGGTCCAATTGAATGTTGATTTTTCTTCTGTCAATCGATGAAGTGGAGCAGCTGTATTGGCGAATCCTTCCACAAATCTTCGATAATAAGAACATAATCCTAGAAAACTCCTTAGTTCATGTTTGTCGCGTGGTTTTGGCCAGTCCCTGACAGCATCTATTTTTCCTTCCATAACTTGTCTGCCCTCTTCAGATACCACGTGACCTAAGAATTCCACTTTCTTTTGAAATAGGAAACACTTATTTGGATTGAGTTTCAAGTTGGCATTCCGGAAGCGGTCAAAAACTTCTTTTAGGTTATTGAGATGTTCTTGGAACGAATTTCCCATAATCATGACATCATCCAAATATACCAGGCAAGTTCTCCATGTAAGGCCTCGCAAAACAAGATGCATCAGTCGCTCAAACGTAGCTGGAGCATTACACAATCCGAAAGGCATTACATTAAACTGGTATAGTCCGCTTCCGGTACTGAATGCAGTTTTCTCTTTGTCATCGTCATATATTGCCACTTGCCAGTATCCACTTTTGAGATCCAAGGTGGAAAACCATTTGGAGCACGATAGAGTTGTTAGTGTATCGTCTATTCTTGGGAGAGGGAAGCTGTCCTTCTTGGTGACGTCATTGAGCTTTCGGTAGTCCACACAAAATCGGCTTTGACCTCAGCTTTTACTTCCTGGACGTCGTGTTTAACTTCTTGCACATCGTCTTTAACTTTTTCAATCTTCTGGTCTAAGTTAGCGACAGTTCCTTGTATGGTTTGGAATATCTTCTGCAGTTTTGCAAGGTCTTCTTGCCGTTCTTGTTGTCGCCTAGCTTCTTCTTGTTGTCGTCTAGCTTCTTCTTCTTGTTTTTCTTTTTGTCGCCTGAGTTCTTCGTCTTGTTTTTCTTGTTGTCTTCTAGCTTCTTCGTCTTGTTTTTCTTGTTGTCGTCTGGCTTCTTCGTCTTGTTTTTCTTGTAGTCGTCTGGCTTCTTCGTCTTGTTTTTCTTGTAGTCGTATTGTCGCGGCTTTGGGTTTCCTGCTGACAAAAATCTTAGGTTCGTTGTTCGTTTCGCTTATTCCAAAAATCAAAGTCCAATTAACACAGCAATAATTTATTCCACTTAAAACACTCTGACACTAATTACTTTATTAACAAACTCAACAATTAAACTCTTTACAATCACTATTTAAATCGTATCACACTCGAACTGAAACTTACTTACAAATCAATGCCGGCCTTCTTATATATCCCTAAATCTATTCCTGTAAAATCTAGAATACACCCGATAATCTAATTTTCCAGATTAAAGTAGAATAATTCGCTAGATTCTAGTATTTCCGCCATCGATTCTTGACAGCCTGGCGGACGCCGTTTTTCTGGATTTCGTAGCAGTATAATGGAAGAACAAAATGTCACTTTTGCGGCTCTAATAGAATAATTGTTATTGAATCCCCCTCGAAAAGAAAAACACAGAGCAGAGTGAATTTGTTTTTATTTCCTACTCAAACTTGTTCCATGTTAAGTTAGCCTTTATGAGCTATTGTCCGGACGATTTCCCGCTTTTGAGTAAAATATGGAATTTGATAGAAGAGGACCGATTTTCTGCCACACTGGCCTAATTCGCATAGATGATGTTATTCATTTAATCGTATTTTTATCTGAAACAAAAAAAAAACAACAGTTTTACATTTTAAATACTTATGTTCCAATATTCATTCCTGACTCGCATTTCTCCATGTTAGTTGGATCCTTTATACGGTATCCGCCAAAATAAACAGCACCGAAATCTAGAGCGCTGAGAAATTGCGCACGCAAGTTGCATTTATCATATTTCGCTTACTTGGCATTAGGCATGAAGTTGACATTAAGTTAAAGTTCAAATCTTCGTCATAATTTATCTTTTACCTTAAGAAACAGTTTTTAAGTAGAGCATTTTTTTCCGGTCATACGGATTTGGAAGGAATGAAGGCTCAAGTTTCAAACAAGTCTCAGAAAAATTTCAGCAGCCACCCTTAATAAATATATTCAATGATTTGCAGAATCGTTATGAAGCTTTTTTGCGTCGCTATGATGCATTTTTTGAACATATATGCATGATACAAATTATTAAATGATATAATTTATATGTTCGGTACTGTTTATTTTGGCGGATACTGTATTATGATTTATTTCACGATTTTTGCATTAAATATGCTCGATAGAATTTTAAACGACTGGCCCTAAGTTTGAAAGGTTGAATTTATTTTTGCCATGAAACTGAATAGGTTGAACCGTTCACTGCTCAACTTAGCGCCATATTAAAAAAAAAAAACTAGTCAAAAGTAAATTTATATTTATTGTGATTTATATAAGTAATATATGAAGTTTTTATAAAAAAAATTAGTAGTGAAGTAGTTTCTGCGCCGATTTTTGTACCGATTTGGGGTGGCGGTGGCGGGTAATTTTTTTGAGCCTCGAATTCTTTTTTCAGCCCAGCCAATCAAGTCGGAGCATAGAAAGGCCTGAGATAGATAGATAGAGAATCTGGAGGCGGCATCGCTGCCTAAACGTCACTGCCCCCTATAAGATCTATTGTGGTCATTGGTGTTTGTCACACGTGGGATCTACAGGATAATCCCAAGGATTTAAGATCCTGTTCAGATATGGAATCTAGCTCCTGGATAGATACTACCCGCAATGCTATAGGTTATGTAGAGATGCTGGTTACCAATGCTTATATGTACGGTTCAAGATTTCATGGCGTGACTTCATGGAATGTAAATTATTACCTAATGTAATTCAACCGCAAAAAGTTTTCCACATTCACAATATTTATTCATCTGCAATATGACGGACGGGTTGCAGTTTTTAAATTAGTTTTCAAAATTGGATATTTCGCCGGCCCGGGCGACAAAGCCGTAATTTCCGCTCTGTCCAGAATTGTAGTTGCTCATATCTATTTTTTAATAGATCCGATTACGAAAGCGCATTGACATAACATCATCGTTGGGAGAAGCCAAATATTCAATTTTTATTTGGGAAAAACAACATGTTTTTAAACCTGCACGATCTATTTATTATGGTGTGCATGACGGGGCGGCTTTTCACACTATTCGTTTTATCACGTGTATTGAAATTAGCGGTTGTCGGAGACCCCTTTTTGCTCAACAGCAATTGAACACAACAGAAAATTGAATCTGGCAGCATTGGGATTGCACAACCTCCAAATTATTATCATATTCCCAAACCCGGAAGATACATACACGATTCGTCGGTGGTAGTAAATTTAGAATTGAATTGAACGGACGCTACTGTGTAATCCTTTTTGTGCAATATTTGTGAATCCATACATGTAGTGGTTTCGAAAAATACAAAATTATAATTTCTTTCATATAGGCCAACAAATTCCCATCAGAAAGGCGAATTGAATTCAAACTTGGCATTTTGATTGTGTAAGATGGAAAGGGCCGAAAATATCTCTAACATTTTTCACCGTGTTCACAATGTTTTTCTACTTCAAATAAACTAACCTCGTTCAAATTTTCAATCTGTCGGGTTTTTTTAACGGCGGAAATTTGCACGACCGACGATGTTTGATTGAGGCACTCAGAGAAAAAATTACCACGATTGTCAGTAGTATTTTTAGAGGAAAGAGTTTGTTTGTGCGATTCTCAGTTCATGACATCGCTGGGGAAAAATGTTGGATGATGAGGCGGAAAAAAAATTATATGTTTGGTAAAAACAATTCCCTTCAAAAAGATATTTCTCGAAAGTGCTCGAGTACGTAAAAACATGGGCTGATTAACATCCATCGATTGAGGTTGTGTAAATTTATGTTTTTGTTTCTTTCTACGTGTTCACCACTCCACTTTATGTTCGAACTCAAAAATAGATTTTGTATTGGGGTTCAAGAAATGTTTTTGCATACACTTGTGTGTCAAATTGCCATTGTTCTTTGTTCTTAGATATTTTTCAGTAGTTTCAACGATTGAAATATTTTACTTATTTCTGCTTGAGGAAAACCACCAAGTTAAAATATTATTTCGTCAAATCTTAACTTTTTTAAAAAAAGTTTACTGAATAAAAGTAAATATTGCAACCATGTAATGCGCTGTGGAGTTTATAGAAACGGGGCGCGCCGCAACGAAAAGCGTAGCGAAAGAATAGGTAGAAGAGAATGGGGAAATAGACGACTAGACTGGAGAAGAAGCTGGGCTGGTCCCTTAGACCGCTTGTGCTCCATTGTTTTTTATTCAATTTTTATTTTGTATTAAACTGATTGTTCAATTCAAATTGTGATTAGTTTGTGTGTCATAAGGTGCGATCACTGGTCAGTTGAATAATTGTTATCTTGTTTTTGAGTGTTCCATATATAAGTATTATTATTATTTATTTTTTTTTAAATGTTTTTTTGTTTGTTTATAACATTTTTTTATAGCATGTGCATTGTTCATGTATTTAACAAAAATCGTTTCATGCTGTAAACAACTCAGATAGAAAGTAAATTAAAACCAAGGAAATTATGTGCTGTCTTTTGTGCTGGGATTTTAATTTTTGGTATTCAGAGCGTATATTTGGGCCTTTGTTGAATCTACTAACACTTTGTAGCCTCTTTTTTAACATAAAAGATACTACAGTGGCAGCTGTTCGCCAGAGAGCAATATCAGGGTGAGTAAAGATTGTCTATAGTGGGCGCCAGAAGATTTAAATTTTTAAGTTCCAAATCCTCAAATGAACTTTATCAAAAAATTGCATATCAAAAAAAAAAATCTAAAAAAGAGGTAATTCAAAAATAATTGTAACAACTGTCTACACTCATTTTTGTTTATTAAATTGAAGCTTTGATGTTTTTTTTTTCAAGCATGAGTGCAAAAAATATCCCTCGTTAAATTTCTTAAACCTAAAAAAGCTGAAATTTTCCCTAAATCCTTATAACTAAAAAAGAGCTGAAATTCTCCCTAATAATTCATTGCACCCTGTGCAATGTAACAGTACAATATAATCCTTGGCCGCTTGGCCTGATCAGGGCCGAAGTTTATTAATTAAATCCAAGGATTTCAGGACATAAAAATTAAACTTATAAGTATAAAAAAAACCTGTTTAATCGAGGACCGTCAGGATACTAGATCAATGTTCTGGCAATTGAGCTAGGGTGAGTTCAGTTAGAAAACCCTCACAAGAGCCACCAAGATGAAATGCCAAAAGGTGCTGGAGGCTGTGAGCTGCATACTCTCGTAGATAAAGTGGAGTGGTTTTTGATGGTTAGTACCACCAAAGTTGTGGCCCCTCGGTAGATCCTAATAATTATAATTATATTTTACAACAACCCTTGCATGGTAATTTAAAGGAATATCATAGCCGAAGCAAGCTTACCTTGAAAATCAAGGATCTGGAGACAAAATGAGTGGCTGAACCACGAAAATATTGATAGAGGGCATCTCCCAGGCCGTCCAAATGCACTATAAGCTATAATACAAGGCTAAATTAGGCAGGATGCCTTAGATAAACTTGGAAAACCAAACTTACCGGCAATGGTCTCAAATGAGGTTATGGAATTTTCTCAAAAACACAAGGAAAAACATCCCCACTAGCACTAGGCCACTATGAACATCTTAACTTTACTCATTTAAAGGTAGAAATCCAGGTAACTCGAGAAGGTTTGACTTTCTGAAGGCACGAGGGACAACATTTTAATTTAACGGACCAGTACGACTGTACCGTTTGGTCGCCTTCAGAAAAATAACCTGCAAAACGACTTATTTACATCTTATTATTAAACCTCAAAGATAGCCTTAAGCTGTAACATTGTAAATATGCAGCTCAATAATCTTACAAAATAACAATATTAATAATACATAGTTAAGAATTATCAGCTGAAAACAGTATTAAATTTGGCAAGTAGCAAAATCAAGGTCACAAACTGAAAGAGGTTGTCTAGTAAAAATAGATTTCAACAGTTAAGCTACGTCCTGAACAGTCCCGTACAACCTGCTGTTCTAAGACATTTTTGAATAAAATTTTCAACTAAATACAAAGTAGTTTCAAACGCTACAACTTTCCTACCCTGACGAGCGAATATCCTAGCAAACAAATCAATCCAGAGATATTGGCTCAAAATAACAACTATAGCTGAGTATACTCCCGTAACCAGGGACCTCAGTACCTGCCGGAGATGGGCTAACTAATCAAAAACTCTTCAGTTTTAAATATAGGTAGTGTTGATTGAATGAAGTGTGTGGAATTAAAATTTTAGCACAAGGACAAAGGACGGTACCTAATTTAAACTTTTATTGATTATTGACTCACAATTATCATTAAAATGACACAGTATGTTTTGATTTTTGAGGAATGTTCGATCGAGGGTTTCTCTGCCGTTCTCTTCCCCCTCGAGAATTCCAGGTCGAGAACGGTACGATTGAGTTTAATAATAAAGTAGACGTTTCACAAATTTTTCGTTTCTTTTACATATCTTAACTTCCCTCAAATTTCCCTAATTTTGTTATGTCGGACGCTTGTCAAGTAAGTAAAATTGAGTAAGTTCCCACAATGTAAGTCCTATTTGTTTTTCATTACGTTTTTCAGAAAATTTGTTGTTTAAAAGGTAATAAGAATTCACACCGTTCAATCTTGCTAAACAAACGGATGTTATACTACACGCTGTTGAGTTTTACTTACCGAAACATGAAAGTTTTCTCTTGGACAAACATTAAAGTAAACTAAAAGCTTCAATTATTAGAAGTATTTTGGTTAGTTCAATATTAATATTAGAAACACCATTATATTGATTATAAAATTATGAGTAGTTCAGCTAAGTTGTTTCTGCGCCGATTTGGACTAGGGGCAATTTTTTTGAGTTCTCTAGGCCCCACATTTTTTTTCGGTTCACCAATCAGGTGTGGGCGCCGGCATGCCTATGTATGGTCAAGATCTTCCGGTGTAAAGTCTTCGATCAGTCGCTGAACTTTTTTGATTCTAAATTATTTTCTCGAACTTTTTTTGTTGTAAATTAATTTTTATCTGCAAATTTGCAATGCTTTCTAATTAGCGCATACACACAGTTATTTCACTATAAATATTATTATGCCAATAAAATTTCAGTTATAGTAAGAATTGGATTTCTTATTCGATGATACATGCGCCGAATACGGAAGTATTCTGATTATTTTTGATAATTATTTTAAATGAAGCAGTTTAACAAAGGCGTATTTACTAATTTATGTTTACATTTGCCGTTTTCGATTTGATTAATTCATTATGCAATATGGGTTGTAATGGAATTATTATTAAATGTTCGCAAACATTTTCTAAATAAAAGTTTTTATTTCCAGGCAAGCTGCCACCTCCAATAGGTAGTATATTTGGATAAGTCTTTGCACTGTAAACTAAATATAACTGAACAATGTCGCAAAGCTACTTGTTTTTGACTAATAATTACCAAAGTTCCATTATTTTCACCGAAATTTTTAGTTAGTTAGGCCAAACTTGGAAAGAGAAAGCTCACGATGTAATGTGAAGTTAACTAATATAACTTTTTGACTTGCCTGTTGTAGTGTTTCTTATAAATACGTGAATAAATGTGGCTTACATTTCTACTTCATGCTTGCCATTGAGGACTTATTTTGTAACTGATCTTTTCTACTATACCAAAATCATTTATGACATTATTATGTCCCAATTCGGGGTCTGCTTTGGCACCTTCCGCCGTCGTTATACGGATAGAAGACGACAACACCGTGTGAAATGGAAAACGTTATTCGATAAATTGTGTAGTTGGGGCTTATTGTGATAGCATGCTAACCTATTTTTAATGGTAGGATTGTTGATTAAACATATGAAATAGATAATGCAATACGAGTATATAGCTGCTCACTCACTTGTGAGCGTTATACCAGTCGAGAATATCTGATTTTAAACACCTTTTTCTTCATACCTAATAGATATTACTTTGCCTGTAACTTTTTTTATTACTTTCTTTGGAGCCTTTTTCTGCCTGGCAGATATCAAAGAACAATGGGTGTTTTTTCGCATCTCAAAGTTTTGGAACATTTTTCAAAACTGGTTTGAAACAGTTTCACAATGACGTCATATGGTTTAAAAACGTAGATTGGATTCGATTGGATTGTATTTCGAAACGGTTTGAACCAATTTTGTGTGACGTCATGGGTTCATCGCGACAATATAATATTTCAAACCTATTTTAAACCAGTTTCAAAAAAGCGAACGCGAGAAAATAGCTCATATCTTCTCGATTTTTTGACGTTTTTTCCATGAGGCTGTTATGCTTATTAACTTAGTTTCGCTTGTATTCCATTTTTACGATAATTTACCACATGTAACTTTACAATGTTATCAAATTTTTTTTTTCTATTAAACACCACTTTGCCATGAATTTTGATCAAAATACCTACTTGTCTCTAACCAATTTATGAAAATAGGGTTATTTTCATCCGTGCAGTGCTGAAGTTCGGACCCGGTGGCATTTAGCCATTCCACTATAGATTTCGGCACCCGCCTCATTTTTGATCGGTCATTTCTGAGAGCAACTACAGGAGGTGCGGAATTACATAGTAGATTGGTAAAACGATGTCCAAAACGAGAGTGCAATGTAATATGCGTTCAGTTGATTTATTTCAAGCTGCCGCCAATACGTGGTGCTCAATGTGCAGTTTTGTTGCGTTCTACTCAATAATATCCATGATGAAATGGAAAAGTTAATCAAAATAAATAATTTGCTTCGAGGAAGATTCAAAAGTGCGAACGAAGTAATGAATGGCTACGAATTTACAAGAAACAAAGTGGGACTTCGTGGCGCGTGAAAACTGCGTTGAAGACCAGTGTAAGATTTATATTCAGCTGGGTACCAATTTGTTTTATTGAGTGATAATAAGAATAGTTATCTATGCATTATGAGAGATCTTCTTTTTCGATTCATTGGTAACAATGATGTGTTTTTCAGGAAGACATTTCTGTGTCATCTGTTACAAATAGTATTGGATTTGTAGACTTTAACGTAAAGATAACCTAGGGTCGTGAATTCAAAGGAAAATTAAGATAACGTGTAGTCCCTTTATGTGCAAATGAAACCACTCAAAAATCCAACAAACAATAATTTTATTTGATTTAGTTCACAATGTTGAATGTAAAATATGACTGCCAATAGCTTGATTGTTTTGGTGAATCTGACACCAAGTACCTGCCTCTAATCCGGAGCTCTTCAATGGACGTTGGGGTTTCACTTTCGTGAACTGGAAGGTCTTCGTGTTGTTTCCTGTTTCCAGGAAGAGGGTAGATTGCTGGGGTGACGTCACTCCAGCTGATCCAAACTCCAAACAGTGATCTTTATGCAGAGTAGGTACCCAGAAAAGAATAAGGCAGTATCAGGTTCACCAATATTTGGAACATTAAATTCCTGGATTCTGTCAAAAAGTGAGTGTCTCGCAAAAGATAAATGAGAATTTAATATAAAATGATTGTCGCACAGACACTCCCCTTCAACAGAATCAGGCATAAAAACTATTGCAAGTAAAAAAAATGATATATTTTATTATAAAAAAAATAGGTACTTAAATAAGTAATTAAAATCAATGGTAAGATAATAAAAAAAATTAACAAGAATATCAGAATGCTCGCTACAACAATCGAGCAAAATGCTGCTTCTTGAAAAACAACTCGGCCGGCAAGAACATGAGAAAAAAAATCAGATGAAAAAAAATTAAAATATCAAATGTCTGGATTCCTCCCCAAATAGACAAAATTCTCTCCTCAAATTAAATTAGCTTCCACAGATCCAGATACTAGATAAACCTAGGGATGAAATTAATCGAATCCAGAATGTGTCAAAATTCCTGAGATGTTTTAATTAAAACTTTTAAAATGAACTTTTGACCTGTCTGGATTTCTATTAAAAAATTACACCCCTTAGTATAATAATTTAGGGAGTCAAGCAGAAAATGGCTGTTCAGGCCTCTGTCTGGATTCAATAAAAGATTAGTGGGGATGGACTCACCAATTTGGTTTTCACCGACCCTATTTAGAGCAAATGGTCCAGTTTTCCCACAATAAAAATTGATTCTGAAAGCCAGAACAGCAGTACCTATTTAAAACCAAAAATAAAAAGTCTTGACTCACCAAACATGTGGTACTACTAACCAATAAATAATTCACACAAAATGGAAGCTAAAAATTAGATAAAAAAAAACCTTAAAATATAATTTTTATATTTCAAGAACAGATAAGATAAGATTTATTGGTAAAAACTCAATAAAGATAGGACAACTTGAATATTGAATCTCTATAGGGGAGTATCCAGAAATTCAGAGCACAAAAATTATTTAAATAAAAATGAACTTGCCTGGTCGAGCTGCCATTCAAGAAGAGAACGTTTTAGAGAACCAAGCTAGCAGGAAAACGAAACTGTATTTTTTATACTTACTGCATTCCAACCAGTTTAGACCAATCAAAAGAATACACTCCAAAAACCATATTCACTTCAAAAATGAATACACAATGAAAAACCGCATGGAATGAAAGAAAATGGATAAAAATCCAGTAAAACTATTTTAATTAATTATAAATTATAATAATTTAAATAAAGGTTATGTCAAAGATAAAAGACCGTTAATTAATTGGATCATCAAGCCAAAAATGAATATTTAAAAATCAAAAGTTAAAAAAGGACAGAAATATATCCATTTGCTAAAAGTGAGATGGATATAATTTCTTTCAATTAAAATACAAATAACTGCCAAAATGCGAAATAAGAAATCATACTTTGAAATATAAATCAAATCGATGATCGCGCACTAGATGGCAGCACTAAAAAATAATTCTTTGATACTTAAACTTTACGCAAATGTACATAGATGGCAGCACTTGTATTACTTGAATTTAAATTTGAATTTAATGGACATTTTTAGAACATTGGAAATTATTTTGAATTCTGAAATAAAAAAAAATTACAACTTTATAATGAAAATAAGAAGAGATGGAACATGTTACGTAAATGATAAATTTATCGTAACACACCCCCTTTAGTTCGTTAAAAAAAAAAGAGAAAAAAAAAATATATAAATATTCCGTTTCAGTGGTGTTTCATTGTGTATTCAAGCGAACAAGGAGATTAAACGTGTCTCAGATAAAATTATGGTACTGAAAATGTTAACAATCAACAATATGGAAATTGTTGGTAACTTGGTTCTACGTTCATTATTGAAAAAGGTTAATTAAAAAAATTAATATATCAGAAATAAAAAAATGAAATGAAATGAAAGGAAAAGATAGTTTGGGCGCCAGTACATTTTCCAATGTACAAAAAAAATAGAACTGTATTTAAAAAAAACTAGAGATAAAACCTGCAGAGAAAATTCAGCAAAAAAAAAAACATACCTATTTTAAAATTGATACAGTAATCTATATGCAGTAACTCATACCACATTATAGTATTACCTACTTTAGAGATAAAGCTCTCTAGGGCTTTTGTGATACAGTAATATATAATATGTAGAAACTTTATACTACATCATATTATTACCTACTCTAGAGATAAAGCTCTCTAGGGCTGATACAGTAATCTATGTGTAGAGACTCTGCACTACATCATAGTATTACCTACTGGAGGTATGAGAACCATCCAAAATTTTAATAAACACATAAAAAGATAGATAAGAAAAAAAAAAAATTAGAGCAACAAGGTAGTCAGAATTTAAGTTAAGAAATTGTAATTCAATCGTTCAAACAAAAATAATAAGATAAATAACCTTCTAAATTCAATAATAAAAAAAAAATATGGGAACTTGAAAAAATTCAAAATATGTAGAAAAAATTGTATGAAGGTAAACTTCGGAAATTATAAGGAGATAGATTTGAGTTTTAATCACTATTAAAATCAAAGCACACCCCCCTCGACCAATAGAGCGAAAAGCGCCTATACATTAGTCAATTAATTAATTGAGAGAATAAAAAGATACTGAAGTTATGAAAAGATATTGAAATTATGAAGTTATTGAAAGATATTGACTAAAAAAAATTAAGTCATTTTTGAAGAGAATTAAGATAATTACCCAAATTTGAACAATTGAATCACAAAACACGGATTATTGGAACCCGAACCGATGAATCACTCTAGCACTTGCAATAAGAAAAACTGTAAAAAAAAGAAATGTTGCTGGTTGAGTGTCTGTTCTGCCATGCTTTTAGAGACTCGCCAATCTCTTTCTTAAAACTAAAGGAAAAGGAAGAGCGGACATCACAGAAGAAAACTGTCAGGAAA
The DNA here is from genome assembly GCA_917834065.1 of Ceutorhynchus assimilis. Taxonomy (NCBI): domain Eukaryota; kingdom Metazoa; phylum Arthropoda; class Insecta; order Coleoptera; family Curculionidae; genus Ceutorhynchus; species Ceutorhynchus assimilis. Next base: position 13,130,113 of record OU892288.1, read on the forward strand.
GACCCAACAGTGAAAAGATTGAAACGCCAATTTATACGCAATGTATTTAGATCTGGGCGGAGTTCCCGGAGAGGAAATAAGAGAAACCCTTCATCCCTTGCATATGAACGGGTGTCAGCCGCCATATACAAGTTATCCGTAAAAAGGCCCAATCAAGAGGGGATAGAAAAAGAAATCAGTATGCGGACGAACATACCTAGGTAAGCAGTATCTCAATTAACCGCTAATCTCAAAGAACCACCCGACTCTAACTCCTGCTACCAAGCCTGTGTCAATAAGGTGGTACACAGCAGCCTGTTCAATTGATTTCCCCCAACGGACAAGAAAAATCACTTAAACAGAAGTTGAGCAGCTCGTATAAGAGAAAACTTAAGATAGCCACATACCGGAGTTGGTGCGCGGTAAATCAATAATCAAAAAAAATCAAGTTTCGGTTGTTCTTCAGGAAAGGCAAAACCTTCCCTGAAGAAAGGCAAACTAGCCCTCAACCCCTCTCTCCACAACAGACGACATCAGCAATAGCAAAACAGACATTCACAACAACATAACCAAATGAAAAAAATTTAAATAGAAAAACTGAATATCTAAAGGTAGGTATATATAAAAAAAAAGGAATGTAATTAATGATTTAAACGTTATAATTTAAGACATTTCGATAAGACCACAGAAAAAAAACTAGGTAATAAAAAGATAATAGATAAGGTCTTAAGAAAAAATTAAGGGAAGTTAGGGTAGGGTAAAATATGGGTGAGATAGTAAAGTTGATGGCGTTTGAATGAATGACAGTGACATGGTATGAATAGAAAATTCAAATCAATTAACACTAAAATAACTTTTGACGTCATATACATCCATGAAAAAAGGTAAATCGATTAGACAGAAATAAAAGATAATATGTCCAGGCAACCATAAGCCTGACATACAGCAAAATGTCCTAATCGACAAAGATACAAAGATAAATCATGATGTATACTATTGAAACAAAAGATAAAAATAGAGATAAAAGTTATGTCATGACACTGAGTTATTTAATCATTAAATGCTTTAGGAGCCAGAATCCAGAATACTTTATTCAAGACTATACTTTTAAACATTAAATGTTTCAAGAGCCAAAATACTTTACTCGATACTTTACTTTTGAACAGGGATAAAATTGGGAATTTATAAGGACAAGATTTACCTTGGATCAGGAAATAAGGCAAATCAAGAGCTCACGAAGGCAGGAGCGCTGTGTTCCTGTACAGACTTTCTTTCGCCGGGATCGCTAGAGAGAAGTACTATTCGCTACCTATATCAGAGATAAAACTCAGAGCTAAGGTAAGGTATCAAAAAAAAACAGAAGATAATTAAGGTAAAGGTAAGGAAACATAGTAAACCTAAGGGATGAAATGATGACAGTGACATGGTACAAGACAAAATGTCCATATCAACCAAGATACAAAGATAACTTTTTGACAATATATACATCATGAATAAGGTAATTCGATAAGACAACGGTAAGATATATGTCATGGCAATGCTAGGCATGACACACGATAAATGTCCAAATCGACAAAGGTAAGGTAAATCATGATGTATTATACTTATTATCAAAATAAAAGATAACTTGGTTATTTAGAAAATTTTCAAATGTCCCAATCAATATGAAGATAACTTTTGACATATACATCAAAAATGTCATAAAGACAACGGTAAGGTAATATATATTATCAAAAAAAAATTGATTAGGCAAAACAAAAAATTATATGTGTCATCTCACTGAGGTATTAAATTAAGGTATATCAGAAAGAAAACTTTACTATGAACTAGGGACGAAAATGGGATATTTTTATGGGACTATAGGTATAGGGACAAGATTTTCTCGGAGTGGGAAATGAGAAAAATCAAGAGCTCGCGAAGGCAGGAGCGCTGTTTTCCTGAACAATCTTTTCTTCGCCGGGATCGCTAGAAAGTCCTGTCCGCTACCCATGTCAGATATTGAAAGTTAAGAAATTCAGAAAAAAAAAATAAAAACAAGTACTAGGATGAAACATCAGATTCGGGCTCTGAAAGATCATCAGAATCCAAATCCATAGTTACGTCAGGTTTAATGTCAGAAATATGCCAGGTACCAAGATTATTACCCTGTCTATCCCTCAAGTCATAAATAAGCTTTGAATGCTTTTTACTAATCACACAAGGTATAAATTTAGGGGCCAACTTTGCACAAAAATTGTTTCCAGCATTAGATAAAATATAGTTTTTCTTCCAAACATAATCACCCACATGATATTCTACATCTCTTTTACGTAAATCATAACGTTGTTTACTTTTCAGATAAGATCTATGAAGTTTTTTCCGTACATCTTCGTAAATTTGTGGAAGTTCTTGTACAGTTTCTGGGTTATGAACTTTGGAAGAGATTTCTATTTTATTATCTGCATTATCTGAGATGAGCCCATAAAAACCTCCATTGATTGGAATAGCTCTTCCAAAATTTAAAAATGAAGGTGAAAACTCAGTAATTTCATGACGAGCCAAGCAAATAGCCTGAGCAATTTTAAATATATTTTAGTCCCAACTTTTATGATTTTCGTATATATACTCTCGAATAGCTATGACAATACTTCGATTCACTCTTTCAGTATGATTGACTTGAGGGTGATAACGGGCATTATAGAAAATTTTCTGAACATTATACTGTTCCATAAGTTTTTTAAAATCTGCGCTAATAAACTGACTACCATTGTCACAACAAAATATTTGGCAAACACCAAAAATGAGAAAGACCTGATTTTCAATAAACTTAATAACGGCTTTAGTTGTAGCTTTACCTATTGGATGAACCAAAGTGAATTTTGTGAACCAGTCAACAACAACCAAAAGATACTGAGAACCCCTTGCAGTTCGAGGATATGGACCCAGAAGGTCAGCTGAAATCATTTGAAATGGAAAATTGATATTACGGTATTGGCCCATAAGACCAGCCTGAGGCAAATTGCTAGGCTTACAAGAAGCACACATAGTACATTTTCGAACATATTTATAGACACTCTGCCTCATATTAGGCCAATAATAAAGTTCAGCTATCCTGTGTGATGTTTTGGATATTCCAAAATGTGCTGAAGTAGGATCATCATGAAATTCTTTAATAATTTCCTTTCTATGGGCAGAGGGAACAACAATTTTCCAATCCGTAATGTTTCCATCCAAATTATACTTAGAAAAGACATGTTTATAGAGAACATTATTGTCGACCTTAAAAGAGGGATATTTCTCAGGATCCTCACGAACTTTTCCAATCATATCCTTATACCATTTATCAAGTTTGAGAGAAGTAAGATTCAAGATAGCTACATCCTCAAGACTCCTAGAAAGAGCATCAGCGACAGTGTTACTAGAACCTTTTCGATGAACTATAGTGAAGGAATACTGTGACAGAGTGACAATCCATCTTGCTACACGAGGACTAGGATTTTTCATGCTCTGTAACCAAGTTAGAGAAGAATGGTCAGTATGGACTGTAAAGTGAGAACCGTCAATGTAGCAACGAAACTTCTCTATGCCGAAAATAACAGCTAGTAACTCCTTCTCGGTTGTTGTATACTTTCGTTGACATTTATTTAGGGTCCTACTTGCATACGCAATTGGATGCTCTAATCCATCCGTCTCTTGATACAAACAGCATCCTACACCTGTATCTGAAGCATCACACATAAGAATAAATGGTTTTGAATAATCTGGACTAGCTAAGACAGGAGCAGTAGTTAATGATTGTTTGATTTGGAGAAAAGCTTCCTCAGCCTCTGGAGTCCATTGAATTGGTTGACCCTTCTTTCTACCCTTCAATAAATCAGTAATTGGACTACACAAAGTCGAGAAATTGTTGAGGAACCTACGATAATACGCTACCAAACCCACAAGTCTCCTGATTTGTGTCGTATTTCGAGGTCTAGGGTACTCCAAAATAGCTGAAACTTTCTCCGGATCAGTCCGAAGACCCTGTTGATCCACTACATAACCAAGGAATTTAAGTGAAGGTCGGCAAAATTGACATTTTTTGAAATTGATAGTGAGATTAGCCTCTTTTAAACGGACAAAGAGTTGCCTCAAAACTCTGCAATGGGTCTCAAAATCACTGGTTACACAAATTATATCATCCAAATAATAGAAAATATGGGGTTCAAGTGCGGGCCCAATAACCAAATCCATCAATCTACACATAGCTTGTGCACTATTATTTAACCCAAAAGGTAAAACTTTGTACTGAAAAAGTCCCTTCCCATGGACTGCAAATGCTGTTTTAGGCCTAGACTCTTCATCAAGTGGTATCTGATGAAAAGCCTTTTTTAAATCTATTGAAGTTAAAAATTTAGCATCCCTGACTTTAGTTATGATAGATTCAATTAAAGGCATAGGATATGCAGAGGTCGGGGTACATTCATTTAATTTACGTCCATCAAACACCACTCTAGAAGAACCATCAGACTTTTTAACAAGCCAAAGCGGTGAACACCATGGAGAATTAGAAGGTTCAATAATATCTAATTTCAACATACAATCAATCTCGTCATGAAGAACTTTTTGCATAGCATGTGATAAAGGGTATTGTCTTTGCTTAATGGGTTTGGCTGAACCAGTATCTATTGTATGCGTCATTAGGTGAGTTAGGCCTAATTTGTCTTCAGGACCAATAGATTTAAATAAGTCAGCAATATCTGAAATTTGCTTTTGCTGTTCATTGGTTAATTGTTCAGTGCTTTGCAAAGTATTAACTACACAAGTTGAATAAGGAGTTGCTTTATATGCAAAATTTTTAAAGTCCAATTCAATACTGAATTCCTTTAAAAAATCAACACCCAAAATCAAAGTATGCTTTAGAGAAGGTATAACCAAGAGTTTGACAGGACGAGTTATTTGATTTAAAGTAATTGGGACCCACACATAACCCAAGACATTTTGTTTCTGGCCATCAGCGGTTGTAACAAGGAAAGAAGAATCAGTCGATAAAGATAAGTTGAGAGATTGTAAGATATTAAAACCATCTGATCCCAAAATTGAAGAACAGCTGCCACTATCAACTAATGCCAACAGAGAAAGGTTGTAAACATTAATGTTCACATAAGGTCTATCATCAAAATCCTTTTTAATAAACAAAGGACTAATAGTATTAGAAATATTAGGTAAATTAGGTAAATTAGGTAAATTAGGTAAAGGTAATGATAATTTTTTAGATACAGACATTCTTGGCGATACTGGCAAAATATTTTCTGAATCAGGTACAGGTAAAGATAAATTAAGAGGAAATTGAGAAGGTTTGACAAAACTTTGTTTACGTTGTGATTTAACATTAGTGAGAAAATTCTTCACAAAACTAAGCCACTTATTCCACTCGGAAACACTTACTTTTGATTTTTGGACTTGTTTTCTGTGTTTTTGGTTTGTTTCTGATTTCCGACAATACTGGAAGTACTGCCGGAAGCTACCTCGTTTTTTGAGATATTAAAACGAGTATTTAGGCTCCTATTGTTATTACATATTGAACATTTGTTCTTTACAACACCCTTTTTTCCACAACCAAAACAAAATATTGAACGTTGTTGATTACAATTTTGGTATTTATGTCCTCTTTCAAGACAATTCCAGCAAATAAGGTTCTCACTAAAATAAACGGCATTGACATTGCCAGAAAAAGATGGGCCAGGACGACTCAAGTCTGGTTCCATATATCTAGAATTTTTAAAATTTAAATTTTTAAATTGGTTGGTGACCTGAAGGGAATTTTCCAATTTCTTACAAAGCTTTGTCAAATCAGAAATACTGTCAATATCATGTAGAGCAAGAGCTCTGACATAATCCGGTAAAATATTCTCACGAATAATTTCTACCATTGCCGGTTCTGAAGGAACCACATTTAACCTATTAAAAAGTCCTTCCATAGAGGAGATAAAAAGAGAGACAGATTCTTTATGCCCTTGTTTACGAGATTTAATTTCATCTAAAAGATTTTTATCATAATGGTCACGTAGGAAAGTTTGTTTAAGTTTTGCAACCAGATCATCCCAATCAGTAAATCGACCTTTAATGTGGTTATTATGCCACCAGGTCCAAGCTTGTGAATCAAAAAGATCACTTGCTGAAGCAAACAATTCATCAGTAGAACAATTCCTAGAAATTCTTAGAGATTCTACTTTTTCCAAAAAAGCCATCACTGAACCTTCACCAGTGAATTTTTTAATGTCCCATTTATAAACTGGTACTGATTTTTGATAATTAAATGTTTGATTGGGGTGGTTTGGTGCAGCAGCAATAGGTGTTGAAGTGACAGGGGATAACTTATCCTCAAGTGTGCCTTCTAGAAGCAAAACCTTCCAGACAAGGTCCTTTTTAGTTTGAATTTCCTCTGGTGAAGTCGCATTTATGCGTGAAATTCTGCCGGTTAAATGAAACAACCTAGCAATCAATTCTTTGTATTTAGAATCACCCCTTATCCCAGAAAAAACATTAACCTTATTAGAAATGTTATCCAGAGAAAGTCCAACTTCTCTTTCATCATCAGCAAACAAATATGGATTTTTAATTTGATTAAAGCTACGATTAGCACCTTCTTGAGAGAGTAAGCCCTTTAAAATTTTTTTCCTTTCATCTACGTTCCCTACGGGAGTTATATCCCTAATATTAAGTTCATAATCAACCTCATGAGCATGTAAAACATTTACCCCTGTAGCCATTTTTAAAAAAATTCAAAGTAGATATAATATAGATAAAAAGATATAGACAAAAAAGTAAAGTAATAAGAAAAAATTCAAAAATTACTGAATAATAAGTAATCAAATAAGTCAAAAAAAAAATTAAAAAAACTTGCAGAAGTCACCAGAAATACCAAGATTTAGCAGAAAGTTAGAGTCTGTCAGAAAGGATATTTAAGAGCTTCAATTGCACAAAATAAGGACTTTTAAAACACGTTGTAGGCGCCAATTTGTTACAAATAGTATTGGATTTGTAGACTTTAACGTAAAGATAACCTAGGGTCGTGAATTCAAAGGAAAATTAAGATAACGTGTAGTCCCTTTATGTGCAAATGAAACCACTCAAAAATCCAACAAACAATAATTTTATTTGATTTAGTTCACAATGTTGAATGTAAAATATGACTGCCAATAGCTTGATTGTTTTGGTGAATCTGACACCAAGTACCTGCCTCTAATCCGGAGCTCTTCAATGGACGTTGGGGTTTCACTTTCGTGAACTGGAAGGTCTTCGTGTTGTTTCCTGTTTCCAGGAAGAGGGTAGATTGCTGGGGTGACGTCACTCCAGCTGATCCAAACTCCAAACAGTGATCTTTATGCAGAGTAGGTACCCAGAAAAGAATAAGGCAGTATCAGGTTCACCAATATTTGGAACATTAAATTCCTGGATTCTGTCAAAAAGTGAGTGTCTCGCAAAAGATAAATGAGAATTTAATATAAAATGATTGTCGCACAGACACTCCCCTTCAACAGAATCAGGCATAAAAACTATTGCAAGTAAAAAAAATGATATATTTTATTATAAAAAAAATAGGTACTTAAATAAGTAATTAAAATCAATGGTAAGATAATAAAAAAAATTAACAAGAATATCAGAATGCTCGCTACAACAATCGAGCAAAATGCTGCTTCTTGAAAAACAACTCGGCCGGCAAGAACATGAGAAAAAAAATCAGATGAAAAAAAATTAAAATATCAAATGTCTGGATTCCTCCCCAAATAGACAAAATTCTCTCCTCAAATTAAATTAGCTTCCACAGATCCAGATACTAGATAAACCTAGGGATGAAATTAATCGAATCCAGAATGTGTCAAAATTCCTGAGATGTTTTAATTAAAACTTTTAAAATGAACTTTTGACCTGTCTGGATTTCTATTAAAAAATTACACCCCTTAGTATAATAATTTAGGGAGTCAAGCAGAAAATGGCTGTTCAGGCCTCTGTCTGGATTCAATAAAAGATTAGTGGGGATGGACTCACCAATTTGGTTTTCACCGACCCTATTTAGAGCAAATGGTCCAGTTTTCCCACAATAAAAATTGATTCTGAAAGCCAGAACAGCAGTACCTATTTAAAACCAAAAATAAAAAGTCTTGACTCACCAAACATGTGGTACTACTAACCAATAAATAATTCACACAAAATGGAAGCTAAAAATTAGATAAAAAAAAACCTTAAAATATAATTTTTATATTTCAAGAACAGATAAGATAAGATTTATTGGTAAAAACTCAATAAAGATAGGACAACTTGAATATTGAATCTCTATAGGGGAGTATCCAGAAATTCAGAGCACAAAAATTATTTAAATAAAAATGAACTTGCCTGGTCGAGCTGCCATTCAAGAAGAGAACGTTTTAGAGAACCAAGCTAGCAGGAAAACGAAACTGTATTTTTTATACTTACTGCATTCCAACCAGTTTAGACCAATCAAAAGAATACACTCCAAAAACCATATTCACTTCAAAAATGAATACACAATGAAAAACCGCATGGAATGAAAGAAAATGGATAAAAATCCAGTAAAACTATTTTAATTAATTATAAATTATAATAATTTAAATAAAGGTTATGTCAAAGATAAAAGACCGTTAATTAATTGGATCATCAAGCCAAAAATGAATATTTAAAAATCAAAAGTTAAAAAAGGACAGAAATATATCCATTTGCTAAAAGTGAGATGGATATAATTTCTTTCAATTAAAATACAAATAACTGCCAAAATGCGAAATAAGAAATCATACTTTGAAATATAAATCAAATCGATGATCGCGCACTAGATGGCAGCACTAAAAAATAATTCTTTGATACTTAAACTTTACGCAAATGTACATAGATGGCAGCACTTGTATTACTTGAATTTAAATTTGAATTTAATGGACATTTTTAGAACATTGGAAATTATTTTGAATTCTGAAATAAAAAAAAATTACAACTTTATAATGAAAATAAGAAGAGATGGAACATGTTACGTAAATGATAAATTTATCGTAACACATCATGGTGGCTTTCAGAGAGCTGATAGTGAAAAAAATAAAACAATAAAGAAAGACACAAAAGATACTCAAAAAAGAGATGCATATATTAATTGGGTACCTACGTGCAGGTACATAAAATAAACTACAATAATATTATAGGTACCGGGTGTCCCACCGAAAACTGTCAATGGCCTATATCTTCAAAACGGTAATCGATTTTTAAAAAATAAAAGACTCGTTTGGAAGGTTGGAACGGGGAACCAAAATAAGGTACTTTCCAGGTCTCCCTAAATCATCCTTCCGGCAGTAGCTACCCTAACCTCAAAATCTTAAATGGCACTATGGGTCATGTGATACCTTGTTTGAAAAGTTTTCTAATTCTTTAAACGAATCTGCAAAAAAAATTATCTAGATACAAATTTAAATTGTCACAAAATGGCGCATGCTTCGAGTTAACAACTTTGCTCTCTTCAGGAGATGAACACTGTCAGGTACAGTGAGGGAAAAGGGGTTCAAAAAAATAAAATCTTGATGATTTCTTCAAAAATATTCATGCTGTTATTCAATTTGTATAAAATCGATATGAGATTTTCATCAAAATGAGAGTCACATTCGAATCTGGATAATTTTTTTTTGCAGATCCATTAAGATAATTAAAAGACCTTTAAAACAAGGCATCACATGACCCATAGTGCCATTTAAGATCTTGAGGTTAGGGTAGCTACGGCCTGAGGGGTGATTCAGGGCGACCTGAAAAGTACCTTGTTTTGGTTCCCCCTTCCAACCCTCTAAACAGGTTTTTCATTTTTTTAAAATCGATTACCGTTTTCAAGATATAGGCCATTGACAGTTTTCGGTGGGACACCCGGTATATCTACCTAATGTTGTTTTTTGAATGAATTACCTTAAAAACAAAAAGTTACCTATTTGAAGAACTTCTACATTCCTGTAATTAGTCCCATGCGTAGCGCAAAAATAATCATACCGCATCGCACTCTCGTTATGGGCGCCGTCCTGACATTCTACTACGTGATTCAGCACTTCTGTACTTTCACTTATGCATAATGAGTATGAGCATTCCACTCAGGCCCGGTGCAAAATGAGACGCGAGGCAGCGTTCATGATTTAAGCACTGCTCACGCATTCCACTATGCGTTTTGGCATCATGTCAAAATATTATTTAAATCAGCCAATCGCCTTAGAGACGGGTGCCGAATCGTATAGTGAAATATCTGGATGCGACCCGGTGACGCTTGAATAAGCATTTTCTTCAGTATAATTTATATTCGAAATATCTGGGGTTGCTACCGGATTGAATTTCGATATATATCGCAAATCGAAATTCTTTCCCTTAAAAAGCAAAACATAAAAGGCAAATATTTCTGAATTTAGGTTGACAGAAGAAGCCAATACTTCCATATCCTGGGGCATAATAGGAGCCACCTTCAGGCGGATTCCGCTGCGTCCTTTCACATAAATTCTGACTGGGAGAAATGGAAAAGAAAATTGTACGGTTGATGTAATCCTCCAGAGTTGGAAATTTCTTTACTCCGAAAATTTTAATAAAACCCTCTTCTGGTAAACAAGTGAAGTTAGGATTCGTATCCTAACGCGAGACATTTTGTGCACTAGTAGCTGTTTCATATCCAGCAAATGGGAGGTAATTGGAAAAGTTTCACTCCGATTTCTCCAGCGAGATATTTTTTAATGCTTGTTTAAGTATTACCCAGAGGGTGGCTATAAAATTATTAAGAGCAGTTAGCCGTTGTGCTTTAACTTTTACATTCGTTCACGTTAAATGCCTTGAACGTCATTCAATCCAAAACCTAATCCAGCCTAAAAGGTTTTCTAGTTGGGTCATTCGTTTTCGTTGCTCCAGTGATATATAGCTCGTACTAATGGGATTTACTATTTTCTAATGGGTGTTCTATGGCGTTCTACTCAACTCGAATTTGAGGCTACTATTTCTCACTTATGATCCTCCGACAAATAGATCGTTCGCTTTATTCAATCTCAAAAAACATAAAGTAGAAGATCTGTACCCAAAAAAAAAAAAATATATAAAATGGCAAAATTTAGGCCCGATTTATTCATCTTCAGATAAAGTGGTTGGTAACTATCTGCAAGAATAATTTACCGTTCAAAAATACTATTGTTCGGCGGATAACTGGCTAACCAATGGGATAACAGATTGCGTTTCTATCCGTCAGATTGTATACCTGACAGTTTATCCAAAGATGAATAAACCGGCCCTTAGAAAATAATTCCAATTAATTTATCCATTATATGAATCTAGATGTACACAAATATACACATATACTATGTGACAAAATAAACTCACCCAAACTGTTTTTTTTTTTTTTGTAACACAGTATAGTAGAGAAATGGGTGAATGTATTCAACATCAGCTTTCAAACATGTAAGAAAAGAGTCCTATGGATGTGCAAGGTAAGCAAGATGAGAGTTGGTTCATTATTGAATACCGCAAAAATGCTGAAGAAGATTTTACATATGAAACTAATATATTTCAGTCACTTTTGAAATGTTACAACATCCAGCTTCCCTCCCTTTTTTGTTGTTTGTTTTGCTTTTATGTTTGTATGGAACAAAACCCTTCAAACATCAAGGATTAAATAACTATCAATTCCAGTGCACGTTGTATTCTTGTCGTTCCGGCACCGTGGCACTGCTAAAGGTCTTGTTGTATAGAGGACGGAAGGACCTGTCTTTATCGAAATTAACAGCGAAATAAATACAATATACGTTAAGCGCCGGTTTACATGTAAATGTGGATTATTGATCGGCACGCCCTTGGTTGGTTCATTCTCTGTGACTATTTTCCTGGCACTACTAACGAAAACATTAGGAACAGTAACTCTTTTAAATAAATAGTCCTCGAGCGTGCTAACGAAGCAAAGTATTAAACTTAGATATAGAATCTACCAGAAACCTTTCGGATATAGGTACTTCTAGGAGCCCCACATCGATTTTCAATAGGTGAGATGGAAATAAAAATGTCCCAGAAACTTCGCGCGTTTATACTACTAGGCGTTTTACGTTGATTTCCTATAGACGACGAAAGAAAAAAACGTTACAGATGATTAAAAATTATCTTGTCTGTATTCTGATAATTCCCTTTAAAAATAATACTGTGCAGAGAAGCTTACAATCAACAAAATCCCTATATTTTTACAATTAATTTCCAATTGATTTTGATAGGATCTTTATTAGGGAGTTAGTTGGTAAACTTTTCGTGTTTTTCTACTTATGAGAGTAGCGTAAACAAGGAGAATGCGTAACTAGATTCAGTTTAGTTGCAATAATAACTTGAAGCCGCTTATGACGGGGGCGAGTACAAACCTGCAGTAGCACGAATTTGCGAGAAGTTTGTCTTTTGCTTGAAGTGGGGCCTCGTTAATCTCTTGAGACGATCCTCTATAAATATGCAAAATTAAATTTCGGCAAATGTATCAAAAATGGTAACTTTATTTTAAACAAATATATTATAGAGGATTTTCTCGAGAACATACCTCTCGAACACAATATTATTGGAGCTCTCAGCTGACGTTTCCCCTAAGGCACCATCCTACATTTACCGAGGATGCAGAGTCAATCATCGATTTTCTGCGTATTTTTCAATTCCTCTAAAGCAGTGGTTCCCAAACTTTTTTCTTTTGCGCCCCCTTTCTGAAATCAAGAAGTGGTCGCGCCCCACTTATTCCTTCCCCATTATGCAAAAACATTTTTTTTACTCACTGTAACTCGGCTGAACTGGACTTTGGAAGAGGAGGAATTGGCATGACAGTGGGTAGTGAGCGTGCGCTGTAGCAATGATTGCATGGCAAAGCTGCTTTGGCTTAGGTATGTGCTGTTGCCGGATTGTAGACATCTTTTTTTAAATTTTAACTGATTTTTTATTTCAAAGCTTATAATTTTTATTAATTTTTTAGAAGACTTACGCCCCCCTTAATATTGCTTCACGCCCCCAGGGGGGCGCGCCCCCCAGTTTGGGAACCACTGCTCTAAAGGATAAACGATTTAACTTTCCTGAAATCAAATCGCTTTGCTTTTGAAATTTAATATTCAGCTTCCCTAGCATCCGTGTTTACCGAAGCAAAACGCATACATAATTAATTTTAAATTTTATCAATTACAATTTATCCTTGTTAAGCAAGATGAACTTAATAAATTAAAAATTATGAACATTTGAATTTTATAATTCCTCTCATTTAGTTTTGAATTGAAAACTTTCTAATTTTGTTTGTTTTTATTTTCAACGAAAAATCTATTCGAGCACACTCGAAACGAAGTCTTATTTAATACTTTTACGCTTATGCATTGAGGCTTCATTATTTTGCAACTTCGTGTTTCACGCTTATTTTCGATTAATTCTCTTAGGCATTATAAATTAGGTTGGAACTTATTTGTAAAATGATAATGGAAGAACTCATTCTCACATATGGGTCTTCAACAAAAAACTTTATCCAAGAGTGCTTTGATTACGAAAACGTACGTCGCATTATTGTTTCTTTATTGGTCAGGATTTTTGGCATGACATTTTGACATTAAAGTTCATTGACAAAATTAAAGAAAAATATTGCTAAGACATACGTTGCAATCTATTGTAACCTCTTTTGTTAACAAATTAACAGGAGGCCCATAATATGCTCAGTTCGCTCAGCGAAGAATTATTAGGGGTGGATCAATAGTTTAATTATTTACAGAATTCGTAAAAATAAATATTTAAATTACGTAAAATGGTGTGAAAATTCAGAAAAACACCTAAAAAAAAAATTAGCTAAAGATAAATTGGTAGTTCTGAAAAAAAAAAAAACAAACAAATAACGCATATAACTCAACCAAATCTTGACATAATAAGGTAAACCAATAAAACAAACAAATAATTATTTTTTCTTCAAACGTCAGAAAACCTGACATTTATCTACTAATTTCATGTTGTTAAAGTTTAACTTTTATGTCAGTTGACGGTCACCTTAGACAACGGAAGTAAAAGTCTTTTACCTCCGCTCGTCAGTATTTGCCATAACAATGCAAAGATTGACATTTTGTCACCTAGTTGGTGGATTGTTCGGTAACATCATTAATATTTGATAAAATTTCGATTTTTTCTATTATTCAGACAGGTTTGAAGGAAAAATATCGTGTTCTATTCGGAGTAAAAGCTACTTTTGTGAGTCGTCTGTACTGCCGGCCTCACTGCGTTCGGCAGGCAAACTTACACGCTCGTCACAAAATTATCACTTTTACTCCTAATAAAACAATATACTATTCTAAATTAAATAAGTACCTATATATTTCTACGGTGATATCAAATTTAATTCACAGTTACGAGAATTTACAAAAAAAAATAAGCAGTAAATAATCAATCAATGGATAGAAGTTCAACCCTCAATTGAATCCACCAAACAAAATAATATTATCCCAATATATACTAGTATAGTAATCCCATAATTTCACTTACTTGGCCAAAGCCTTAATTTGAAATAAAAATATAAAGGATTTAAGTTTCCAGAAAATTAATAAAAAAAAGAATTTATTTTATGGATCACGACCGTTAACCCTCCATAAGGCGCGCGAGTTTTTATAACACCATTAGTCGTGCTGTATCACAGAGATACATGTACTAAATCATTGATAAAAAAATTGAACCATTTGATGAATTTTGGTTTTACAATTTCTATGTATTTATTCGTGTACTCAACAATCACTTTCTACTGAAAAAGAGATTCCAGAAGTTGGATTATGTTTTCGCAGTCGTTGCAGTTTGGCCAACAACGCCCGGCAGCTTCACCCTAATATTATGTGGTCTCTTCCGAGTCAGCTTGGAAGGAAATTTTTCTCATCGAGTTCCATCTTCACCTAAGATGAACAGCCTCTTGTACCATAATATTTATACGAAAAAAATACCAAGAAAACAGTTACAGTTGAAGAGCACCTATGGTAACAAGAAAAATCGCGTTGTAACAGTTAGATACAAAGCCGAGCGCACGAGTTTTTTGGAAATTGCAAATTTCCAAGTAGAGGTATGACCATGTAATTTTGGGAAAGTAAGTAGTATAGGGTACCTAAGGACTACTACAAGCGATAATATTATAGGGTTTGTCTTTTCTGATTTATTTGCAAAAATAATCGGCATGTATCTCTCAGATACACGCGCGACTAATGGAAGGGTAATAATTGATATGGTTCGAATAATTGGGAAACAGTCAGTATCATAGATTTATTACTCTTTAACAATTGCCTAGCTTTCGAAGCCATTCGCTTCTTCTTCAGGGCTATAATAATATAATATAAAATAAATAAAAAATGAATCTATATATATGAAAATCAAAGTTCGCGGGGTATCCGGATATGCGCTCCAAAACCACTTATCCGATAACGATGAAACTTTGGTAGGTTGTTATGGCCATCCCAAGGAAGGTTTGTGGATAGGTTACGCATTTTGGGAAAAAGAAATTAATTTTGAATTAATTATTAATTTAATTGTAAACAAACTCATTCACATTACATAACAACATATCCCAACTTTTTTTGACAGCATGAAACAACGTTGCCATATTTCATTTATTTAGGCTTGCATTGAACCGACGTAACTTTATTATTTTTTGAATTCGAGAATGGCTGGACCGTTCTTGAATTAATACCACGTATCTCTATATAAGCTGAATTCGATTGACCCAGATTAGATCGATTTGGGTTCAATTTAAGTGAACTTTTTCTGATCTAGATCATTTTTTTGTTGATGAGGGTGCACTGATCCAGCTTCAATCGAACACAGTGCGGTTCACTCAAATTGAACCAGATCGATCTAATCCGGTCAATCGAATCGGCTATAGACAACAACAAAATTTGAAAAGAAGTGTACCAATTATTTCAAAATGTATTTACACGCTGGCAACGCAGCGGGTCATTAGCTAGTATAATATAAATTCGAAATTAAATAAAAATTGTTATAAACTTTTTCAAAACATACCTTGTAGTGAGTTTATAGATTTCTCTGTTTTTTTTTTTAAGTTTTTTCATTTATGATATAATATCGATGTTTGTAAAGAATTTTATATAAATGTATAATGAAAATTATTTCAAAAAATGTAAAATATGGTATTTTTTTTTTTTTTTTTTAATTTTGATTTATGTTTGATAGACTTGACAGTATGACGAAGGTAATAAACCGGTATTGATTGATATACATTAGGGAGTTTTTTTGTCCAGAGATAACAAATAGGAATATATTATGCTCAAAATACTAATTTCTGTTCTTTCATTGATTGAATTTTTCTGTTTTTGTATTTCCGTCATTTCTAAAAATAATCTTTTATTTAAATTCTTTTCTGTTTGTAAAATTTTAATGTTATTGTAATTAGGTCGATGTCCAGTATCAAATGAATGTTTAGCTATAGCACTTGTTTCTTTTTGCAATCGTATATCACTTTTGTGTCCAGACATTCTGTTTTTATGGTTTGTGATGTTTGACCTATGTAGATCTTATCACAGTTTGTGCAAGGTAATTCATAAACAACATTAGTTTTTAAATCTATTGGATCTTTATCTTTTAGTTTTGTATTTAAATTACCAATAGTTTTTATGATTTTAAAAGAAATTTTGACAGATTCATTTTTGAAAAGATAGGCAATTTTTTCTGAAAGTGTTTTTATGTATGGTATTGAAGCATAATAAATTCTTGGTTGTTGATTATTTTGAATATTAATAGAATTATTTTGTATTGTTGACCCGTTCGATGATTGGTTATTATTATTATCATTAATAATATTTTTGTTGAAAATTATTTTATTTAATAATGCATTTGGATATAAATTTTTTAATAATATCTGTTTTAATTTTTTAAAGTTTAATTTTTTTAATGATGGATGAACTAATTTCTCAATTCTGCTTTTAAGTGTCAAGATGAGATTAATTTTGTGTCTATAACTATGATGAAAAATGATATGAGTTAAAATTAATATATCTTCCAGAATTTGTTGCTTTAATATACCAATCCGTTATTAGAGTTTGGTTATTCCGTATAATTTCTGTATCCAAAAATGGAGTATTATTGGTAGATTCAAAAGATAGTAAAGGTATAAACCAAGTTAATAATTTCAGCTCTTATTTTTCTCATAAAATATTGAATCTTGAAATACAATTCACCATTAGTAATATTTGCAAAATCGAAAAAGAATTAACAAATTTAACTTCTGAAATTCAAAACATTTTACCTCAAAATATAAGTTACGAGTTCCTACAAAAACAAAAAAACAAATATCATCAAATTTTCAATAAAATAAAAAGAAAAAATATCAATAAAATCAATTCATTGAAACTACACAATCAAAATACTATAAAAGTGGAAGAAAATTGGCTAAAAAATCTAACGAATGTAGAAATTCTAGACGATATTAGAAAAATATTATCACGAGGCTATAAATTAAGTATTGAACCAACAACTAAAGAAATATCAATTTCAAAATTATTATCTGATATTGAATCTTTAGTTTTCAATTTCAATTATGATAAAAAAAAAAAAAATATTTAGAGCCAATATTACTAATTTAATAACGAATCATATCCAAAAAAAATCTTATCAACAAAATTACTTGAATAATCTTTTCTATAAAACAAAACAAGAATTCAAAAATCATCCTGAACTAATTCTCACTAAATCAGATAAAGGTAATGTTACCGTAATTATGGATAAAAATTCTTATGAAGATTTAGCTAGTAATATTCTAAATGACCAAAATTCATATAAAAAATTACAAATAAATCCGACAACCTCTTTTGAAAATCAATCTAATAAATTAATTTCTCAATTAGAAAGATCCAATATGATGAATGAATTGGAAGCAAAGCAATTAAAATCACATAATACAACATGTCCAAAATTTTATGGTTTACCCAAAATTCATAAACCTACATTATCACTAAGACCTATAGTTTCATCAATTGATACTCCAAATACAAAATTAACAAATTTTATGAATAATATTTTGAAAAGATCCTACAATACTCATAATGATTTTTACATAAAGGATTCATTTGAATTTTCTGAATTTATAAATTCCTGAAAATTATATTTTGATAAGTTTGGATGCTATTTCTCTCTTTAATAATATACCAATTAACTTAGTAAACGATAGTATAAATAAAAGATGGGATGACATTCAAAATTATTGTAACATCACACAAACAAAATTTTTAGAAATCATTTCAATTTATTTTCAATACCAATTATTTATAATTTAACAACTCATTTTACACAAGCAAATATTAGGTACACCAATGGGTAGCAGTATTTCTCCAATAATAGCTCAATATGTTCTAAAGGGTGTCCCAACAAGAACTTGAATTTTAGATCACAAAAAAAACATAGTATTTGAAAGAAATTATCCAAATAGTTTATTGAACGTTTAAGCGTAAAGAATGACAATTAAACATGAAGCAAAATGTCCGTCAGATGGCCGCCACGGCTCTGTTGGCACGTGTATACGCGTTTAATGAAATTTTGGAAGACTTTTTCCAACATAACCGGCTGGATTTCACGAACATTGCGCTCGATTTCTTCCTTGAGTTGTCGAATCGCCTCAGGGTGGCTCATAATTATAGACCTTACTTTTTAAAAACCCCCAGAGGAAATAGTCCAAGGGCGTCAAATTGCAACTTCTCGGCGGCCATTTTTGGTCTCCAAATCGAGAGATGACACGACCTGTGAACTTTGTTTGCAATAACGCCATTGTTTCGCTTGCAGTGTGGCAGGTCGCGCCGTCCTGCTGAAACCACAAGCCATTCACGTCCATCCCATTCAATTCTCGCCAAAGAAAGTCTCTCATCATGCTACGGTAGCGAGCACCATCGACAGTCACGGAGACACCTTCATCAATTTGAAAAAATTACGGTCCCATGATCCCTCCTGCCCACATGGCGCACCAAACTGTTACTTTTTCAGGATGCATTGGAAGTTCGTGCACAACTGTGGATTTTCTTCCTCCCAAATCCGACAGTTCTGTTTATTCACAGAACCATTAAGGTGGAAGTGCGCCTCATCGCTAAAGAATATTTTATTCTGGAATGCATCGTCAACTTCATGTTGTTCCAATATCCAGTTGGCAAAGTTTCTGCGCTGTCTATGATCGGGTGGCTTCAGCTCTTGTGTCAACTGTATCTTGTAGGCATGAAGATGCAAATCCTTTGTCAAAATTCGTTGCAGCGTACTGCGACTGATGTTTAATTCCTGGCCGCGATGCCGGATGGAAGTGCTTGGATGTTTGGTAACACTGGCTCTCACGGCGGCGATGTTCTCGGCAGACCTTCCATGACGACGACGCGTAACACTTGTCTCGTCTTTCAGTGTAAATGTCCGCTCAAATTTGTTGATCAAATTTTCAACAGTGGGCCGTGACGGACGATTATGTACGCCGAAATGTTCACGTAATCTGCGCATTGTCATTGTAAAGTTTTCTCCATTTCTGTAATAAGTTTTTACGATTAATAGACGTTCTTCAAGAGTGTAACGCGGCATTTTAATAAATGTCAATGTTTTTACCGAACACATGTCCAATATGGTCGACTTGACGTTTGACAGGCAGAAATGGCGCGCGAATTAAAATTCAAGTTCTTGTTGGGACACCCTTTAGATGATCTTATTGAACACTGTTTACCAACACTTTCTTTTGAGATACCTTTTTTAAAAAAATATGTTGATGATATTGTTTGTGCAGTTCCTTTCGATAAACACCAAGAAATTTTGGAAATATTTAACAATTACAATAATTCAATCCAATTTACTATCGAAATTGAAAATAACTATAGTATTCCATTTTTAGATACAAAAATACGGAATAACCAAACTCTAATAACGGATTGGTATATTAAAGCAACAAATTCTGGAAGATATATCTGTACCTCAGAGGTAAACTGTATTAAGTCACTTTTTTTTCGAAAATGGGTTATTAGCTGAATACTACTTCTAATAACTTGCTTGACCTCTGACAAAAATTTCATACACCTAGCTTTCAAGACAACCGAAATACCCAATATTATATTTTAATATACTAGAACACTTAGTGTCTTAGTATATTAAAATATAATATTATGACTTAATACAATTTACCTCTGAGGTACAGATATTAATTTTAACTCATATCATAGTTATAGACACAAAATTAATCTCATCTTGATACTTAAAAACAGAATTGAGAAATTAGTTCATCCATCATTAAAAGAATTAAACTTTGAAAAATTGAAACAGATTTTATTAAAAAAAAAGAATTTATTATGCTTCAATACCATACATAAACACTTTCAGAAAAAATTGCCCATTTTATCAAAAATGAATCTGTCAAAATTTCTTTAAAAATCATAAAAACAAACAACAGTAACAAATTGGATTTTTAAATGAATAATAAATTGGAAGCATCTTTCCTACATAAAATTACTGAATTTGGCATTTGTCAAAAAGTCCAAACAACCAGCACCTTGTTTTACAGGTAATGAAATGTCTTGTCAGTTTCTTGAAAGTCTGTCGTGGTCAAAAATGCTTTTTGCTTAAAATGCAACAAAATACAGAAGAAAAAGAGGGTTGCATCGATCCCTTGAAAAATATAGATGAGGCGGCCACTCGGGCTACCTCAGTTGTTCAAATTTCACCATTAAAATCAATGTAAATAACTGAAAATACAAACTTTTTTTGACGTTCGCTCTCAAAATTTGATGTTTCATTTTTAACACTAGTGCTATAAAGACTTTATGGCACTAGTGCGATAAAGTAACATTTTTAATGCTTCGGGGGGGTTTTAAAAATTGCATTTTTAACACGTTTGTAGAAAAAACAGATTTTCGAATGTAATACCACAAGAGGTTTCAGGATTACCGGATAATACTTTTACCTGTCACGAAACGCGTTACGCAGCAATACCACGACTCCGAAGGAGGAGTGGTGTTGCTGGTAACGCGTTGAGTATCAGGTAAAAGTATTAGGTAAGCCTGAAACATCGAGTGGTATTCAAAAGGTTATACAACGAACTAAACTTTAATTCTTTTTCAATTAATAATTTCATGAATCAAAAATTTAAATTTTTTGTCAAAAAATGTCAAAACACCAGTTACCGTGCAAAAGGATTATCACTTATTAAGCCTCTCGTGTCATATGGGAAGGATTATCACTTTTTAATCCTCTCGTGTCATATGGGAATAATGTACAGTGAGTTGTATAACCTAAAAAAGGTAATAAAAGTTATAATTGAAACTCTATACAAGCGTCAATTACAACAAAAGGTGGAGTACAGTAGCCGTCCATTTTCTGTCACTTGACGAGGGAGGTTGTAGATTCTAGCCTTGGATTAAGGTAGATAGAGGAAAACTGGTGATCTTTAGAAATGTGGGCTTCTTGGAAATAGATTCGTCGAGAAAAATGACTCCTCGGAAAACCCTAAGTAATAGAGGCATTCCATGAACAACCATTAGTTTAAAAAAAAGGAGTTACCACGAGGGGGTTCGAAATTCAAACTCAAATAAAACGGTAATCACACGACTTTCGATAATTAATAGATTATTGCCTTACGCAACTTTATTTCGTTAAAATAGTGCCTGATGGCCGATAAGGTACTTTTCTCCACGAGAACGGTAATCACACTTGATTGAGATGGCGGCCCCTAGGCCAGGATAAAACTTTCAGGGCGAACGGCAAAATTTGAAAGGGGACGAGGAATAGAAAAAGCTGAACAAGCAGAGCTTCCCTCCAAAAAAATTAGCTAACGGAAAGTATTAGTACCAAACTGGTACTTCAAATTTAAACGAAAAGCGTGCCCTCTAGGTTAATAATTGCTATTATTATTTTCGACAGAAATCAACTTTTATTAATGACAGTCTCCAGACTGTCAGCATTCAAGGCGACAATTTAATTTCCCACATAACCAAATTGCATCCTTAAAATTTACTGAGAATGTTCTTTTTTTAGGAGGAATGTGCCTAGAATGCTTGCCAAAACCATTGCGAATGTCCTGAGAATGTTCTGAGAAAAGATTGTAGAAATACTGTTTGCAATACCCAAGAACTTCCTGGGAAATCCATTACGATATTCCTAGAATATACCTATGAGATTCTCAGTATATCCTGAAAAGAATATGCCTGTTTGATTCTAAAAATATGCTTGCAATGTATATTCTCACATTCAAAGAATGTTTCTATTACATTATAGTTATGTTCTCAAAAGAATATTTTACCAATATGCTTGAAATATTCTTAGAATATATCTACATATATCATTCTCAATATGCATCCTAGACATAACATTCTTGTTTGATTCTAGGGACATACTTGGAATGTTAATTTTCGCATCTAACCAAATAATGCTCCTTTCAGTCCTTTTATATTAAAGGCAGTGAAAGAGTTGTTGGAAAATTTCTCTGGAAAACACAAGTGTTTAACCAAAGCTCCGGTTTCGAGCTTATTATGCTGTTGTCGCGGTAAGCATGCCAACTGAAAGAAACAGGTTCCAAGGTGATTCAAACGCGAGGCAAGATGTAGATCATTAATAGCGCGTGGCTTCTTCTCTGGAAAGTCCTACAAAGCAAAAGAAAAAGAATATACCTATAATATTCTTAGTAGGTTCTAGATAGAGCATTATTGTTTAATTGTTCACTTAAGATTTTTGAGTAGGTACTTTAGATAAGTAGGTGAACAATATGGAAATATTCTTATCATGGGTCTACCTACATAAACTTCTCAGCACAACTTAGTAGGTATATTCTTGATACTTGATAGAGATATTAGCCGAAAGAACATTTTGCAGGGTACATTATAATAATGTTCGTATGACAATATTCAGATAACGTTATATAAAGTAGATTCTTAGCAGAATCTTTCAGGTAGGTGCATAGACACCCAAACCTTCCAAGTATCCCGAAGGACCATTCCTTGAGATATGTCGCCGACATTTATTGAGGGTTTTTCTTAGATTAAGTAGGTAATATTGTTTATGCACGAGCGGGCGGTAAGTACTACTTACCGCCCGCTATTTTCGTGTCATCAAACACTCTCGAATATTGGTGGAGGCCACTAGTTCAATTTAATCCGTGTTGTCAACTATGGAAATAGAAATAAAACAAGAATTATAATTTATTATGCACCTCAACAACTATAGTACATAGGTTTAATATTAATAGAATTTAAATATTATTATTTTTTGTTAACATACAAATTAAATATACAGTTATGTGAATTATCTATCACAACACCTCCTTTTCTTATGTGCTTATCAAGAACAACCGTATTTTCTGTATCATTTATCAGAGAAACAGGATGAGGTTCATCGTTTAGTTGTCTGGATGTTGTTTGGATCGAAGTCTTACCACTTGTTGAAGGAGTTTGGTGTAAAATTTGGTCTGCGAATTTCAATTTGCTCTCTATGGAGTCCTCGATATAACCCTCGGCAACCGTCGAGGATTTCCAACCTCCATGTCTTTTGAGAGCTAATACTTCTACGCCGCTATTTGCAAGAAGCGTCGCAGAAGTTCTGCGAAAAGCATGTCCAGTGTATTGAGAAGGATTTTGCAAATTTAAAAATGTGGCAATTTGTGCTGGCCATTTTCCTATGGTATTCTTTCCTACAACTTGATTAGTGCAAAAGCCGTTTCGAATTTTTAAGAATAACTTGTTTGATTTTGCGGTTTTTTGTCGTAGTTCGATATATTTCCTACAAATCTCCAAATAATCCACTCGCTGGTCTTCTTTACCAGTGATGGTGAAACTCCTTTGAATATTGGTTTTTGTATTGGGTATTTTAACAAAAATGAACGTTTCCTGATTATCTATGTCTTGTAAAGTCAAATTACATAATTCCTCCCTTCTGCATGCTCCAGCTACACCAAATATCATGCCTATCTACGAAAAAACAACAAATTAATTCTTTGCATTGTTAAAAACACAGGTAAATTAACTCACTTTCAAAATCAAGTATCTATCATCTGGTGCCTCCATTAGAAACCTGTATAAATCCTCCTTTGTGAAAACTTTAGATTTTTTCGGTGTATGGCCAACGTTTTTTCTTTTCAGAAAGGCAATTAAAGTTGCGTATTTCGAAATGTCAACATTTTCCTTCAGAAAAAGTGTCGCCTTCAGCATACTCAGCCCATAAGCTTCCAGGTGATTTTAACTTCTGATTTCGGTGTACAAAGTATGCCAAAAGCACTTTCTCCGAAACAGCCCAGTTTTTGTCAACGCACCACTTCTTAAAGATTTCAAAGGGTTTTTCGTACCGTTGCCTTGATTTTTCCGGAATCACAGCGTCACAACCAATATTCCAAGCATTTTCCAGTTCACTATCACTATTTTCACTCATATTTCTCCTTAAATTTCAAAAAAGCGTATTTGCAGCTTGCAACCGTATTGTTTGAAAGCGAGTTTTGCGTAACTAACACAAATAAACAATTTGAGAAGCACCATAACAACCATACCAACCATTAGAAACAAGTAGTCCAGCCAACTATAATAATAATAATAATTGTTATAGATAATGTGCGGTGGTGGATAACCATGGAAATAAGAGTTGTGATTTTTGGAAGCGTTGCAAATACAAAAGTTGCCAATTTTTCATTGGGAACGCGCCTTTATAGGAGGAAGACAATTCTATTTTTGAAAATGTCAATTGGATGCCATTCTATAAATTAAGTTTTTGAACTGGAATAGCCCGATCGTGCATAAAACGTAATAAGTATTTTGGGCGTTAAGTGTCGTTAACAGCCCTCGAATATTGAAGACCTCCGCTACGCGTCGGACTTCAAACAATCTCGGGCGGTAAACGACACTTACCGCCCTTAATACTTAAATAACTATTATAGTAATAGATTTTTAGAAAGGATGTTGAAGTCGATTTAGGAAAGATTGGGAGGAGAAAAGGTCAGTCTGGAGCTAACTTTCAGTGAGAAGACAGCTTTGTTGAGAGACATTTTTTGTGACTTCCTCCCGAATCTCCGAAGCGTAACATTCTATAATAAAAAGTATTTTGAACAGAAGTATTGTTCCATTACGGTCGGTATTATCGTGATCGTGGTATTGTGATCATAACATTGGTGGCAGCGGAAACTTCAAGCATCGCATCATAGGCTTTGGGGAACAGTTTCGTCCCAAGAAACTGATGGCGATCTGCAAGTAAGTAGAACCTCCTAATTTGTATTACTTTCTCCACTGATTTTGTTGTTGTTTTTGTGTTTGATATTTTGTTTTAATTATTTTTATTGGAAAAGGGTACATTCCAGTTTATTATTTTCTGATTTTTTGTTATTATTCCTTTTTGATACACATTTCCTTTTTGCAAGTTAAAATGTCCAAGAACATAATAGAGTTGTTGAATATGATACCAGTGTTTGAGGACGATAAAGACAGAAATAAGCTGAACATGTTTTTGTCGAAATGCGAGTCAGTAATTTCTTTTATAGACCCAACTGTTTAAGATGAATTAGAACCAAAACTGCTAGACGCAATTTGGAAAATGATACTGGAGGGTTCTGCTTTCGAAAAAACGAGGAATTTTTCATTCGATAATTGGGAGGAATTAAAAACGGAGTTAAACACTATTTTCAATGAAACAAAGAATTTTACCCAATGGAATATTGAGTTAATGAGTTGCAAACAATACTACAACGAAACAGTTAGCGAATATGGAACTAGGTTTAAAAAAAAAATCGATAATTACGTGAAATCATGCAATCATCTAAATAATTTGAGCGAGCAAAGTAGAAAAGATAACATTCAAATATTTGAAAAGACCTTACCGTCAATTTTTTGCCAAGGTCTCATTAATGCTATAATGAGAGCCTCTCTCACTTTAAATGATTCTTTTAATATCGATCAAATTATAAAAAAAGCTGTTGAAATAGAAGCGTCAGTATTCCCTAGCTCACATCAAGGAAAAATAAATTTAATTGATATATATTTTAATTATTGTAAAAAAACTAATCATTCAACAGAAAATTGCCGTTTCAACCAAAATCCAAGAGCATTTCAAAACCCCAACTATCGAGAACATTTTTGTAGTTTTTGTGGAAAAAATAACCATTTGGCAGATAATTGTTTTTTAATTAATAAAAACAGAAACAGTTTAAATTTTGCTAGGAATTATAATGACGATCAAAACTTTATGAGAGGAACTTTCCAAAACCAAAACTTTTCTCAAAGGCACCGACAAGAACGACCCTTCCAAAACAATTCGAAAATTAACACTTTCGGAAATACGCATCAGAACCGATTTCCTCAAAGCTGCGATTTCAATCCAAACTATCATCGAAATTCTGATACTTATCAAAACTATAACCAAAACAGGCGAAACTTTACACAAAATGATTCCCAAGAACAAAATCGCAACCATCAATATAGTTTCTCACGAACAAATAATCCCAGTCAGCAAGTCTATAACGGACCGTCCACCTCAAAACAACATCACTAATTATTAATTAACGAAGAAAATCAAGATAGAACACAAGATTTTCAGGAAGGTGATTTGGAAAATGCCTCGGGAAACGCCTAAACGGCTATATGTGTGAAGAATCACATATAGCCAAGAAGGAAAATAAGAATACGTTTATACACAATACACAACTTCGATCTAATAAAAAGGATTATTAATGCGACCAGTTAACTGGCGAAGATGTTTTTTCGGAAAATGTCCCAATTAAAAATTTAGGTACTTATAAAAAAGATTTAAAAAATGAAAATAAAAGCAAAAGTTCCACAGTTAAAGAATCAATAATAGATGAAAAAAATAATTTAGAAAATAAAATTTTAAGAAAAGAAGAGATTAGTTTAAATTTAAAAAAAAAAAGAAGAGAGAAATCCAAGAGAAAATATAAATAATTTGACCGAAAAACCAGCTAATAAAGAAAGCAGAATTTTAGAGATAAATGAAAATAATTTACGTAGCGCTTATTTTATAAATATGTTTTTTAGAGAAAATAGTATTAATGATAATGCAACCCTGATTATCGACACGGGGTCAGAATTAAGTATAATTAAAGATAATGCAATAATTAGCAAAGAATGTCTCACAGTAAACGTAATACAATTAAAAGGCATAAATGAAAATATAGTGTTCACGCTAGGCACAATTAGATTGAATATTCAAATTGGCAACAAAATTATACCTCACCATTTCCACGTAGTACCTAGAAGTTTTCCAATAAGCCAAGACGGGATTTTAGGGCGAGATATTTTACAAAGACACAATTCAATTATAGACTATAATAAAGAAACGCTCACCATCTTTAGTGAAACGTTCAAATTATTACCCCCAAAATACTTAGTAACTTTATTAGCTCGCTCAGAAACAATAATAAGAATTCCATGTAGTAAGTTCAAGGAGGGATCTTGCGTTTTTTATGAGACTTTTGAAATTAAGGAAAATGTAATTATGGGATCATGTTTGTCTATTGTAAATAATAAAGAATGTATCGCGCTAATCTTGAACTCATCGGAAGAAGATATACAGTTCGAATCTTTCGAACCACAACTAATTTTATATGAAGAAGACCCAAATATTTTAACGATGTCTTCATCGCTAGAAAACAACCAAAAATCAAATTATACTGATAGAATTTCCGATTTAAAAAATTGCTTAGATTTCGACCATCTCAACAACTTAGAATCCGAAAGTATTTTTGAGTGTTGCTCTGAGTATTCCGATATTTTCAAGCTAGAAAACGACAAACTTTCCTTTACAACAGCAATTAAACATACGATACCATTAATACCTGGATAAGGCCCAGTTTTTACTAAGCCCTATCGATTACCCTATGCTCAACGCAAAATAATAGACGAACAAGTTAGCGAAATGTTGCAGGAAAATATCATAACACACAGCAAAAGCCCCTATAATTCTCCATTAGTTGTGGTCCCTAAAAAACCAGACAAAAACGGTGAAATTAAATACAGAATATGCATAGATTTCAGAAAAATTAATTCCATTTCGGTAGGAGATTCCTTTCCCTTACCGCGCATTGACGACATATTGGATTCATTAGGCAAAGCATGGTACTTCACAACATTAGATATGTCTGCAGGATACCACCAAATAAGAATGTCCGAGGAAGACCAAGAGAAAACCGCATTTTCAACTCCTACAGGACATTATGAATACTGTAACATTTGAAATGTCACAAGAACATTTTTTAATTGTTCTTAATTAGGCAATCTACTGACCTGTCAAAAACGAAATTCAATATGGAAGTTCGGGTCAAGCACTGTATTGTTTATTCTATATGTCATTGATTTTGTCACATTCTGGACAAACGTCAAGATTTAATTTATCGGATTTTGTGTTTTTTTGTGTGTTTAGGTATTGTGTTAATTGAAATGCCAGCGATTTGCATCGTAATTGGGTGTGGAAGCTGAGGTAACAGGGCTTATGGGAAATTTTATTCAGTTCCTGCTATTTTAAATCATCGGCTTTTGATCTACAAAAGTGAATTATCAAAACAACGCAGGGCTTTATGGATTGCTGCAATTAAAAGAAAGGATCTAACAGAGGCTCGATTTTCCCTTAATAATACATTAAGATATTCACTCTCCATCTCAGAATTTATTATTAAATTAAAAAAATACGTAGAAACATAAACACTATAAAATTCACTTTGTAAACAAGGACCAGAACACTAAAAAATACGTAGACATGCTAAAAACTATAAAATTCACTATGAAAACAACAATATGACCAAAACCAATGGAAAATACGTAGAAATACATAAAATTCACTTCGAAAGCAACAAGGGCCACAACACAAATGCTCTCCTTATAAACGTCACCGGCTTGTCACCGCAATATTTGACCCGAACGGCCATTAAAAAATCACGTGATTGAGATTGCCTAATTAATTTCTTATATTTGAACTCATTTAAAAATTCTATTTCGTACACCTGGCGACATCTATGATTTCTTTGACTAGTTTCCTGACCTAATATCGAAAATTATATTATCGAAAGGTGATTTCGGTTTGCTCACTCCGTGCACTTCGAGTGACTTCATTCGCTCTCCAGCTGTTCGGGTACTGCTTTTTACCATATTAGGGTTACTTTTATTCACTCCACTCCAACTCCGAACCTAACTAGGGTTATTTTTTTGAAAACCCGTAGCACTGTCAATTTTATAATTTCGACAGGTTTGACAGAAGGAGAAAGACACCACGACAGTTTGATACTTTTGACTTTTCTTTTCCATTTGAGAGTTAGACTGAAGAGGTCGTCTGGGAAATCCAAAAATTTTGGTTTCCATTCTTGGCCATCGAGCCCAAAAGTGGATAAATTTAAGTAGCCAGAGGAGTGAGTAGTTGTGCCAGCTGGAACGTTTCCTGAAGAATCGACCGATTGTTGATTTTTGTGTTAATTTCTGAAAGTGAGATTATTATCGGCCGTTAAGGTATGTAAACCCTTTTTTCCCTTTGATAAATGAGTCCCTATATTTCTTCATTCCGTTCAGGCAAATTTTGGAGAGTCTTAAAAATCCACGCCTACACTTCCAGGTGAAAATTTGACGAATTTGAGACCATGCGGTACTGCATTTCCGAAGAAAGTCTGGGCCCCTCCTATAAGGAAAGTTGTGTCCTGTAAGAGATTGATACCCGACCATTGTTTGAGTGCCTCCAGCCAATTTGGTACTTCCAGATCTCAAATTTGTGAAAATTCCCAAGGATTCCGTCCAGGCTTGTATAAATACTTACCTAGGGGTCCCGTAAGTGTGCCTTAATATTTACCGTTACCGATTATTAGTATCTTTTTACTGTTCCTTATCGATTACCTCTATTAGCTAATTATTATCTTCATAATATTGATTACTGTTAATTATTATTATCTATTCCTTATCGCTTACTATCGATTAGCTTAATTAGCTAATTCATAACTGTATAGAATCTATTACCGACTCGTTTACCGTATTGTAGTTTTTAGCTAGAATAGCTAACTACAAATTAAATATAATTATCTATTCAATTAATTAATCATTATCATATTTGAATTTTTACTTTTATTATTGTTTTCTCAATAATCATTTATTTTCAATAAGTATGCATTATTATAACTATTATAAATTTTGTTTCCTCTATATCGAGTATTGATCGATATAATATGGGTGGGTTCATTAATCTTCAAAAGGTTGATTTAACTTCTGATTTCAAATCAATAATGTGGTAGTTATACCAGGGTTACTAATGTAAAATCTTTAGGTAGTCAAATTTGAGTTTTATGGTTGCCTATTTGAACTTTGAAGGTAAGAAGGTAAGAGCTCTTCCGGAAACCGTGAATTTTTGGTTTCATGTAGCAGGTTTTTGATATTTATAACTGCCTAAGGATTATTTATTACTTTTCTGCATGGAATAAGTTGTTTTCTATTGATTTGATTGACTTTGAGTCAGAAATTAAAGGTTGGTGATATTGTGACTTCATCATTTATATTTAGGTAGATTTCTCCATAGGTACCTATCTATTGATTATTCTTAAATTTCAATTCTATTGTACTTATTCAAATTGAGTTCTGTTTTTGAAAAGCTTAATAATTTTTTATTCAAAAGAAAACTTGGATACTAGACAATAATTTTTTAAATCATATAAAAAAAATTCGCCATCTTGTCACAAATTTTTAATGACATAATTCAAGAACAAAGTTCGCCATCTTGTCACAATTTTTTTTTATGACAATTAACTTTAATAAATAATTGTGTTTAGAATTCCAAAGCTTGTGTTTTTATTGAATGAGTTAAATGTCAGGTAGCTATTGAATTTTAGATTTCTTTTACCTTTTCAGATTTTTTTGAATTTATCTTTTTAAACAATAACTAATTAATGGAATAGTGCCTAGTTTGGCTATTCCTTGGTCATCAAAATAATTTTAAAAAAACTAGTGGCGCCCTCTCTCTACTGTACCAACTCCAAGGACCACCCCATGCTAACAACCGCTGAGCAATAGTCGAGCACAATTATGAACATTCTTTTGTCTCCACAGAAGAGCGTTACAATACTTAAGGCTTCCGATCGGTTTAAAAGGGTTTCAAAGGCTTATGAACACGGTTTGAAGTGGTTTAATTGGCATATACTGTTTCGTTTATCTGGATGATATTATAATACCCGCTTACGACATTCTCGAACACAACAAAAAATTAAAGAAAATTTTCGAACAATTTCGCACGTATAATTTAAAATTAAGTCCAAAAAAATGCCACTTTTTACGAAAAGAAATAAATTTTCTAGGACATTCGGTATCAGAATAGCTATTTACCTAACAAGTGCGAAAAATGAATTTCTCCGCGCGCGGCTGCCGAGTGCGGAAAAAAAATTTCCGCAAGTGTTAGGTACAATATTTTTCCTACAGGCCTAAAAATGTAAAATTTTTCTTTTTTTTTTTTGACATATCAGTGCGGTAAAATTTTTTCCGCACTGACAGCCGTGCGGAAAAACTTTTTCCGCACTGATATGTCAAAAAAAAAGTTCTACCACACCGTGCGGGAAAACTCATTTTCCGCACTCATATCAGTGCGGAAAATCGATTTTTCCGCACGGCTGTAGGAAAAAAGTTTTTTGGCTTTCGCATTTTATTATAGACGATTTTTACCCAATTTCGCAAAGACCGCGCAACCTTTAACAAAGGACCCCGCACATTTCTTATGGAAAAGTGATCTATGTGGAATTTTGCTGAATTTTTGATATTGTGTATAGGGAGTCGTCCTTAACAAAAGTGATCATTGCGCTAATGTTCAATACCCAACAGTTTTCAAGATATCAATTAAAAACTTTTTTAAAAATACTCTTCAGTATGACGTCACTCACAGCAACGAAAATTATTACTATCCTTTCCACTTTTGACTTTGACTTTACTCTTCTCCTTTTAACATTAAGAAAAAAAAAAGATAGCGATAGCGATTAGTGACAAATAGGTAGGTATGCAAACAACACCTAGCTCCTGCCGCAATCGTCAACTTCATGTCATGATGTCTGTCATATAGCGATTTCATTTGTACCTGTTGTTGTTTTTTTTTATTTCCTAAATGTTAAAAGGAGAAGAGTATAAGTATAGGTAGTCAAAGTCAAAAGTGAAAAGGATAGTTTTAATTTTCAGTGCTGTGAGCACACTGGTGACGTCATACTGAAGAGTATCAAATTAAAAAAGTTTTTAATTGATATCTTGAAAACTGTTGGGTATTGTACATTAGCGCAATGATCACTTTTGTTAAGGACGACTCCCTATACACAATATCAAAAATTCAGCAAAATTCCACATAGATCACTTTTCCATAAGAAATGTGCGGGGTCCTTTATTGAAAAAAGAAGTTAAGTTCTTGTGGACAGATATTTGCGAAAATGCCTTTCAAAAAATAATAGACCTGGTACCTAACTTCTCTAATTTTAAAATTTGCAGATTTTAATAAACCATTTATTATCACTACCGATGCAAGCAATAAAGCAATAGGGGCAGTATTGTCGCAAGGAGAAATAGGCAAAGATCTACCTGTTAGTTTTGCTAGTAGAATATTAAATTCAGCAGAAACAAATTATAGCGTCACGGAAAAAGAAATGTTGGCTATTTATTGGGCAGTAAACCATTTTAGACCTTACGTTTTTCAAACCAAATTTTTAGTTTGCACTGACCACAAACCAATTGCACAAGCTCTTAGAATAAAAAACCCCGGTTCGAGATTAGACCGCTCAAGATTCAAACTAGAAGAATACGATTACACTATCATTTACAAACCAGGTAAAAATAACACAAACGCAGACTATTTGAGCAGAATTTATATTAGATATAGTTTACAATACCGATTTTTCAGAAAATACACAGCAACCAATCCGAACGTTTACTAGCAACAATTTAATATCACACTACAATTATTTGACAAACCCATATAACACAGTCACATCCTTAGTACTCAATACAACAAAAGAGCATGAAGTAAGCAGTTTTTTAGAATTTCAGCAATACATGAAACACACATTATTATTACGAACAGAAACATCGACGAATTTTTTTCCGACCTCTCGGAAACTTATACAAATTCGATATTCAAGAAGACACCATTTTAAATACCCTAGATAAAACATTCAATATTTCGTATAACATGGAGAACCAACAACCAGACATTGCCGAACTTTTAAAAATAAAAGCAGGAAACAGGTTCCTATTTGGCTTAATTTGCCAGGAGTTTCCCACTGACGGAATAGATTTCGAACACATTTGGACACTATTGAATAAATTAAAGACATGTTGCATCAAAAACAATATTAACAATTTAGTTTTACTCCGTTATAGCAAGACCAATAGGGTTAAATGGGAAACTATAAGAACCATATTGAGATTCATATTTAAAAACACCAGTATTCTTATAAAAATTATTAAGTCTTACGTTAAGAAAGAGGAGTCTTTATCTGAATCTGAAAAACTAAAAATTATTAAAGAATATCACGATACACCATTGGGAGGACATCAAGGAGTGACCAGGACTTATAAAAGAATAAAAATGGTATATACATGGAAACACATGAAAACTGATATAAAAAACCATATAAAAAAATGCACTAGTTGTCAGAAAAACAAGTTAAGTATAAAAAGTAAAGCTCCTTTAGAATTAACAAGCACCGCGGAAAAACCTTTTGAAAAATGTTATTTAGACATCGTCGGACCTTTGACTCCCACTAACGATAATAATAAATACCTACTTACCTTCCAAGACGACCTGACTAAATATGCTTTAGCTTGCCCAATTCCCGATCAAGAAAGCGAAACGGTAGCAAAACCATTTGTCGAAAACATAATCTGTAAATATGGCATAATGAATTCTATTGTAACTGACCAGGGTACAAACTTCATGAGCTGCTTATTTAAAGATGTTTGTAAGCTATTAAAAATTAAGAAAATTGCAACTACTGCCTATCATCCGGAAGCAAACGGACAATTAGAAAGATCACACAGAACATTAGCAGAGTATCTTAGACATTTCATTAATGAAAACCAACAAAATTGGGATACATTTGTACCTTATGCCATATTTACATATAATACCACCCCTCACAGTACAACAAACTACACACCGCACGAGCTTCTTTTCGGTTTCAAAGCAGAATTACCTTTTACTATTAGTAGAACACCAACAATTAAATATACATACGACGATTTCATAGCAGAAACCAGATATAAATTGCAATATTCCCACCAAAAAGCAAAAGAAAATATACAAAAATCTAAGCAAAATAATAAAAAACTTTTCGATACAAAATCCAAGTTGGAAATTTTTAATGTAGGAGATAAGATATTGTTGAAGCAGTGAAAAGAGGAAGGAGTAAAAAACTAGAAGCTCTGTGGGTAGGACTATACGTAATCACTGAACGAAACTCACGGGTGAATTACACTATAAAAAAAAATCGTAAATCAATAAAAGTACATGTAAATAGAATAAAGCATTTTTACGACTAGATTTCATTAACCATCATAATATGGACAGTCGGAGCTCAGAAAATAGAAAATTATTACAATTTAACCTATTTCGCTCATTCACCAGGAATCCATTTCGAACGTATAGGCGAAGTGAGAACTTTTACAAGTTTTTGGAAATTAATAACAACAGTTGACCTCGATCTTTTTGAAACCAAATTAAAATTACTAAACAACGAATATAGTAAAACGTTAGAGCTGTGCAATGTTTCTTTAAACCGGCAAGTATTATACCAAAGATCGATTTGCGACATTTTTAAGAAAACAGGATACATAAGCTTGAGCAAATTGGAAAAAGAACTAATCCAAGTAAAACAGCTGATATGACACAAAGTAAGAGTTAAAAGGGGATGGTTTGACATTATTGGAAAAGGAATGAATATCGTATTCGGGACATTGAGTCAAGATGATGCCGATTTTTATTCAGAAAAAATAAAAAAATTCGATAAAAATTAAGACACCATAGAAGATTTAATCAGATCTCAAATAGTCCGTTCTACCATAAATAATTTTAATAATACTATAGGAGCCTTAGATTATAACGAAAAACTTTTGGCGGAAAATTTCAACAAAATCGAAAATCATTTAAATAGATCAGCAGCAGAAATAAATCACATAGAATTAAAATCAAATTTCGAAGAGCATTCAGTTTTATTCACGATGATTCTTCAACAAATTCAGTTAGAAATAATAACGCGAACAAACTCTGTCTTAGAAGCATAAAAGGGGCATTTACACCCTGCGGTTCTAGCCCCAGAGACTTTAATTAGAGAATTATCTTCGTCCAGCGATAAATTACCCAGAGGATTGAGTTATCCAATTCCTTTAGAAGTTGAATATATATATATAAAATTTAGAATCTCCTAAACCTCCAAGAGTACTTCCAAGATAGTGAATTAATTTTTATAGTAAACATCCCTTTATTGCACAGCTACCTGTTCCATGTATTTAAATTAAACCCATTTCCAACAAAAATCTCGGAGTATAACAAATATATCTTAATTAAACCATCTTCCAAATTTCTGCTAGTCGATGAAAATAAACAACAATACATGCAAATTAGCGAGAACGATTTCGACAAATGCAAAAAACTCGATTCCGCAAAGTTCATTTGCGAACAAAAACAACCAATCTGGCTCTCACACATTCACCCAAAAGTGCGAAGTCTCTTTATATCAATCACCAAATTCAATTCCCGAAACTTGCGACAAAAGAATAATTCATTTAGATCAAATCTTATTTGTTCAATTATTGCAAAAAAAATCTTGGTTATTTATAACTCCCAAAAAGGAAATCCTAAGCCTTAGTTGTAAAAACTCGAATGTACCTATTGATATAATGTTGAAAGACGCAGGTAAAATTATAATTAGTAGAGAGTGTAAAGGTTTTAGCGGTTCTGCTATGCTTTCTACCGAAGATAATGTGGCACCATTAGTCACTAATAGCGATTTCATACCAGCTATAGATTTAGGAATGGAACTGTGCGACAACAATTCCGTAACCCTAAATCTCACGTACTTCGCACTTAATCACAAGTACCAACACCTGACGTCGCACATAGACGATTTAAATGTTGCAAGCCATAAGCTCAAAGATATAGAGCAAGTAGCAGCAGAGTTACAGGAACAAAGCCGATCCGCACTCCTGCATAAATCGGCCTCGTGGATAGCCTATGTACTCGCCGTACTCTTTGCGTTGTATGTCGGCTACAAAATCTTCAACAGATGCAAAAAAATCCGCAAACTGTCCATTTTCAATTTGCATAAAAGTAAACCAAGAAGTAGTCGCCACACCACCACAATTGACATATCACGGAACAGTGTCAAACGAACAGCCGAGCGAACAACAGGAACAAATACCCCTCTTCGATGTCACTCATGAGCAATACATTCCTGAGACAGCAGACGACACCAGAAACCACAGCTACAATCTTAGAAGCGTAAGAAAATGTGGCAAACAAAAATAAAATCATAATGCAGAATATTTTATTTTCATTGCAATTTTCTTTTTTTTTTCTTTATATATAATGATTATTTAGGTACCTATTAAATAAATAAAATTTGTTCCAGCTAGTTTAGTTCATAATAATTATTAATTCAAGATTGTAAAGGTTTTATAATATATATATATATATATTTTTTTTTTTCTCTTCTAATTTTCTCTATCAGCCATCGCGACGCTGATAAACATTTTTTATTTGAAAAAAAAAAAAAATGTTTTAAAATAGGGGGAAGGTATGTAGTGTTTTCCCCATACTATTTTTGTAATGAAATCAATCATTTATATTGTTTTAATAAAGACATTTATTTTATATCAGGTATCCTCTATCCTAAATAATGGTTCGGTTCGGCATCAAAGAAAGGGATACATTTATTTTATTGATTAGACCTTAATTATATTTTCGATTCAGAAACTTGTATTTTAAAAAACATTTATTTTATTGATTAAAATACAGAGGTGACAAAAGAAAATATTCGGATCAAATTGCTACAGGCTAAAGCCAGAAAACAAATGAACGTTCCTTATGGGACTGCATCGGCTTAAATAAACATTTAATGCCGACATAGCAATTTGATGTTTACTTTACAACAATCTATTTAAAAAGTCCTAGAGGAAAGGGGTAAGCACATTAAAGCATATAAAAAATAGATAATTGATTATAAATCAGCATGGCAATTGGTTAATATAACTCTTCCCTCCTTAAGATGTTGCAAACGTGGATTGTTGTGAATTTAAATCAGACAATTCAATTTGCACATTTGCACAACCTTTTTCTGAAGTTTTTTTGAAAACTTATTGCTAATTGATCAATAAGATTCCTTATTTTATTACTTTGAATATTGGTGTTGTTCAATATTAGATTAAAAGTTAACATTGAGTGGAAATTTTGGTTTTCCAAGGAAATATTTTGTAATTTTCCTGTGATAACCTTTTGGTTAGATTCAATAATTAAAAATTGATCGTGAAATGTTTTTGTAACTTGTTTCAATACTTGAGCTTGTGTTTCTGGTCTTCATTGAGAGTTTTTTGATTATCATGAAGCGTCTGGATATAAGAATCATATCTTGCGCCATCTTCAGCATCTAGGGTTCCGTAGAGCCATTTTTGTGCTGTGCCCATGAAATTTAATAG
This sequence comes from Ceutorhynchus assimilis, assembly GCA_917834065.1. Lineage (NCBI taxonomy): Eukaryota > Metazoa > Arthropoda > Insecta > Coleoptera > Curculionidae > Ceutorhynchus > Ceutorhynchus assimilis. The sequence goes on from OU892288.1 coordinate 13,167,705, forward strand.
ACCTCTTTTATTACGTTTTCGGTCTTGATAGGTTCTGATTACTTGTTTCATAATCTTAATTTGAGAATGACTGTTTTCAATATTTGTTTGAAACAGTGCAACAAATTGGATATCTCAACAGCTGTTTTCGTATTTATAGGAGAGGCTTGACCAAATTTTGAAAAGCTATCAATAATGGTCAGAAATTTCTGGTTATTGATTATATACGTGTCAATATAAATATGTTCAAAGGGTTTCATACCAATGGGTGTTGGTTTGAATATGATTTTGTATGGTTGACGTTCATACTTGGTTTTATTGCATATCTCGCATACTTTGACATAATTCTGTACGTCTTTCTCGATATTGGGCCAATAGAATCTTTTCTTTAAGGCTGCAATATTTTCAGTGATTCCTCTATGAGAGGTTTTAGTCTCATGATATTGCTGAATTTTCTCTTGTTGAAGATCAACTTCTGTGATGTCTTCTAATAAAGAGTTCGAGATGTACAAGGTAAATGAATTCGAATTAAACGATTCTTGTAATGCTCGTATCACAATAGGTTCTAAAGATTTATTTAGGAAATGAAGGCAATAAATACCAGGTGGCATGTATTCCTTTACTAAATTAGTAATTTGTGATGTTGTTGGATTATTTGGTAAGAAGAATATTATTCTCTTTTTATTACCAAATAGTTTGATTATCTCTTTTCTAATTGTGTTATTATTGGAATATCGAAATACAATTTGATTTCCAAATACATTTACATGTTTCTTAGTATATGGAGCTCCTAATATTGGATTTTCCATAGATGTATGTATTGTTTGGTCATTTTCAGACAAGGCTGAAATTGTTGAAGAACGATTAGTTGGTGTTATTTGTCTGTTACTTTTTTGAGTTTTCGAAGATTCTCCTATTTCTATGGGAATTTCTTTTTTCTCTTTTCTTGGAGGTATTATTAGTTGTGATAATATCTTTATTTTGGGTTTCACTTTCTTAGGTTCTTCTTCAGGTTCTTTTTCTGATGCTGTCTTTATTGATTGAGATGATTCAGACATTGTTACCTCTTTTTCTTTAGCTATCTCGCTTTGTTTAGGAAGATATACTCTAGAATCTGTAAAGTATTTTGCTATGATTTCATCATTACATAATGGTGTATCTTTCAGCATTAATTCGTATGCAATGGGAAGATCAGCTCCGACAGGACCTTGAGATAAAACGGCTCCAATTGCATAGTTTGATGCATCGGTTGTCAAAAAGAAAGTTTTCTTAAAGTCATGATGTTGTAGTATTGGGTCATTTATTAATACATTTTTACAAGTTTCAAAGCTATTTAGAAATTCTGCATTGTGTATTATTTTTTTGCCTTTTTTCAAACAAGATGTCATTGGTTTGGTCAATTTGGCAAAATTCTTTATGAATTTTCGGTATTAACCTACTAATCCTAGAAATGATTTTATTTCCTTCACCGTCTTTGGTATTGGGAATTTTTTTATTGCCATTATCTTTTTTGGATTCGTTTTTATTCCATTTGGTGTAATTACGTGTCCTAAGAATTCGACTGTCTTGTGTAGGAATTCTGATTTGTCTAATTGTATTTTTAAATTAAACTTCTAGAGTCTCTCAAATACTTTCTTTAAATTTTTTACGTGTTCATGAAGTGAAGTGGAAAAAATTATTATATCATCCATGTATACTAGACATATTCTATTCTGTAATCCTAGTAATACATTATCCATCACTCTCTGGAATGTCGCTGGGGCATTTTTCAAACCAAAGGGCATTCTGTTAAATTCGTAATGACCATTTTCAACATTAAATGCTGTTTTGGGTATCGAATTTTCATGCATCTCGACTTGATGAAAGCCAGAGGCTAGATCTAGTGTCGTAAAATAATTACTACGACCAAGTCGGTCTAATATATCCGTAATATTAGGTAATCGATATCTATCATCAATAGTTTTTTCGTTTATCTTTCGATAATCAACGACCATTCTCCATTTTTGTATGCCTGCGGCATCTTCTTTCTTAGGTACTATCCACACAGGGGATGACCAAGGGCTACAGGATGGTCTGATTATGTTATCTTCTAACATTTTCTTTATTTGAGAATTTACTTCTTGTTTATGCACATGTGGGTATCTATACGGTTTTGTGTGCACTGGTATGTCATCCGTTGTTTTAATCTCATGTTTGACTTGATTGGTAAATGTCAATTTTTCATTTGGCTTGTGGAAAATTTTAGGAAATGATTTAATTACGTGTTTTAAAGCATCAAATTCCTCTGAGTTTAAATGATTAATACGAAGCGACTTAATAGGGTCATTTGCATATTCATCACTTTCTAATAAAGTCATTTGCTCTATATTAAATATCTCAAACTGTTCGTCAGCGTACGGTAAACTTATTTCCGCTAAGTTGTTTATATGTTATATGGGACAATAATAGGCTTATTCATTAAATTATGTACTTCTAGAGCTACTGTTTCGTTTAAAACTGTAGCTATTGTCGACGGAATATAATACGTTGCATTTTTTATCGGTGGTGTAAGTATTTCAATACCATCAGCTATATTTGTATTGAAATAACATACTTGAATTGAGACGCTTGGAATCTCAAAATTTTGATTTTCGAAATCTGTTGATCTGAATCTATATTGAAACGGAATTGTTGTTTTATTATTAGAAAGAAGCATATTAGAAAAATCTATATTTAAATAATTATTATCTTGTAATGCTTTGATTCCAATAATTCCATCAAAATAGTCATGGAAATTATACATTATCAGTTCAATGTTGTTTTGAATATTATATTCTTGTAAAATTGGGATATTGATTTTTCCATACGTTTTTCTTGTACCCATGCAAGTAGTTAATTTATTTCGTGAATTAATTATAGAATTTGAAAAATATTCTTCTGCGATTGAGGGTCTTATTAAAGAGGCATGACTTCCTGTGTCAATTAATTATTTACACGGTGGATAGTCTATTTGAATAAAAGGCAGTTGGTTGATTTGATAAGCATTTAAAGTTAATGCTGACTCATTGCATCCAAGGCTTGTAACTGAAAATTTTCGTCTTCAGTTGCGACTTGATTTTCTTCAAAATTTGTCTCTTCATAATAGTTTTGATTTTCAGAACATTCGTCATTTTCGAAATTTTCATCAGGTTCAGGCAATTCGATTTCAAATATATCATTAATTTCTTCGATTGTATATTTAGAAGGGTATTGATGTTGATTTTGTGCTCTTGGTTGCACTGAAACACCGGACATAGGTGTGGGTTTCGAAAATTGTTGATTAGTGTTTTTTCGAAAGGCATTATTGTAGTTTTTGCCAAAAGTTCCTGAACTAGTAGGAAATTTTGTTGGTACATAGTCCTTTTTAGGTTGTATATTAATAGGTTGGGATGGAAACTGTGGTTTCTATGGTACATACGATGTTTTTTGTGTATATTGAGGTTTTTGTTGAGTATAGGTTTGTTGTGAACGAAATTGCGTATTTTTATTTTTGAAATTTGAAAAATTTTGATTTTGATTTTGATTAGTAGAATGAGTAAGTCCTCTACTAAATTTCATGTGGTTTTCAGCTAGTTGATAATTTAACACAAATTTGTTAGCAGCATCCAACGTTTGTGGATTTTGAACCATTAAAATTGTTCTTAATTCGGTTGGCGAATTAGTGACTAGATTTTGAATAGCAATAATTTCGTTTTGTTCAATTAAGACATTTGTAACTACCGTTAAATTCGGGTCGCACATGATTTTAGATGTAATTCTTTGAACTAAACCTTTTAGTTTATCCAAATATTCAATAATAGTTTCTTTATTAGTTTTAGTGGTATACATAAGCTCTTGTACCAAATTCTGTCTAGAATATTGATCACCATACTTAATTCTCAACGCTTCTCTTATATCGGTCCATGTTTGTAAATCAGGACGTGCCATAAGAAAATTTCCTGCGTCATTTATTAATTTTGATTTTATGGCGGTAACCACATAGGTACTCTTTTTGAGCATTTTCACCAGTATAATAAGTTTGATAAAATTTATTGATGTTTCTTATGAAATATTCTAAATATTGGTTTTCGCCACTGAAAGGTTTGATAAGTTGTACATTTGATTTTAAATTTTCACTCATTGTTACGGTTGATCTTTGATTTTGGTTGTTACTTCTTGAATTAGGATTGTAAAGATGAGTTAAATTAAATTGAGTCAAATTCTCGATTTCTTCTTCAGAATCTGACATATATATTTCTTTGAATTTTTAAAAGAAATTATTTTGAAAATTTAAAAAAATTCAAAATTAAAAAGTTTTATTTTTGTTTTAAAATTAAAATTATAATTAATTATTCAGTCTTATGCGTTGCTTTTTCTTAAAAATTAAAAGTTGTTGTGGGTTTGTAAATTCTTTGTTACTCTTTATTTTTTGATTTCAGTCTTTTCAGCAAACCGTTTTGGAATTGCAAAAGAACAAAAATCTGAATTTAAGTCTTCTCAGTAAATCAAAAAAATTAGAAATTACAAAAGATCAAAAATCCAAAAATCTTAACTATGGAACACCAATTACAAAATCTATAAAGAGAAAGGTTGTACTTACTAGGCAAAGCTAATAACAGTAGTCTTTCTTCACACGTTGTTTCTTGTTATTCCTTTTACTCAGTTAACCAATTCGAAGTGGACAGTATCTGGAACGTTTAATAGCAGCACTGATAATCCAAATTTCACTTTTCCGAAGAATTCACTTTTTCGAACTTCCTTCAGTCTTTTGAAATTTTCGCGACGGATTACGACTGTTACAACTCCCGAAACTTAAGCACTCTGAGGATCCGAACGACTGCGCCAATTATATTTTCGATTCAGAAACTTGTATTTTAAAAAGCATTTATTTTATTGATTAAAATACAGAGGTGACAAAAGAAAATATTCGGATCAAATTGCTACAGGCTAAAGCCAGAAAACAAATTAACGTTCCTTATGGGACTGCATCGGCTTAAATAAACATTTAATGCCGACATAGCAATTTGATGTTTACTTTACAACAATGTATTTAAAAAGTCCTAGAGGAAAGGGGTAAGCACATTAAAGCATATAAAAAATAGATAATTGATTATAAATCAGCATGGCAATTGGTTAATATAACTCCTTTTCCAGCAAGAAGGATGTGAATTGTAAATTGTTAGTATTAAATTGTAGCAAAAAATACTGTTTGTAGTTATGTTAAATAAAATAAACATTGTCCATCATAAACACCCAAACCTTCCAAGTATCCCGAAGGACCATTCCTTGAGATATGTCGCCGACAATTATTGAGGGTTTTTCTTAGATTGAGTAGGTAATATTTTTTATAGTAATAGATTTTTAGAAAGGATGTTGAAGTCGATTCAGGAAAGATAGGGAGAAGAAAAGGTCAGTCTGGAGCTAACTTTCAGTGAGAAGACAGCTTTGTTGAGAGACATTTTTTGTAAGACTTCCTCCCGAATCTCCGAAGCGTAACATTCTATAATAAAAAGTATTTTGAACAGAAGTATTGTTTCATTACGGTCGGTATTATCGTGATCGCGGTATTGTGATCATAACAAGAGTGTCTCATAAACCTCTCAGGTAAACTAATCTTAGGCGATATAAAATCTCACAGTAAACATTGTGGTGGTTGATTTCCTATGGGCGAGGTGAGAATAAAATGTCTAAAAAAACTTTTGAATACTCGGCAACTTTCCTCTTTCGATTAATGAAAGATGCAAAACCTTTAAAAATCTCAATCGCTTACGCTTTTAGTGATGCTAGTATCCCATCCCAAATTACTATAATTTCTTTGCAATTTAACTGCAAATAGTTCAAATCTATTCCGACAATAAAGTTAAGCTTCCGCCGGTTCGGCAATATCATTTTAAATTCGCTCAGCCGAGTTCCAAAGGCTCTGTCAGAATCATAAAAAGCATTTTTGCGCCTTATCTCGGATTTTCCGAACACGAACATAACATATTTTATTTCGGGAGTTATTATGGTAGTGTTTACGTTTTATCGCGCCTAATGCTTATCTGCGAAAGCGAGATGCGGAAAATTGAAAATATTCGAACATCATAGTCAGTAATAAGTGATATCGAGTGAGAATCTAGTTTGTAATCTGTAAGTTTTTATTTAAATCTTATAAAATATAAAATTGACTTGATTTTTTTTCAAATTTTCTTCCTAGGGTAGACGTTTTGTAGAACTTGGGCATAGTGCCGGAGATAATGAGTTTTGATGAATCGAGAAGGCGATGGCAAAATTCAAACCTGAATTTCTAGAAAGCATCTCAGGAGGTACTGGCCAAAAACTATTTACTTCTATTTAGATTGGCTGTTCCTTCTTGTATATTTGTTGGAATTTTGGAATGATTTTATCCATTATTATTTTTTTTTTTTTCTAAATTTGTACGCAGCTACAGTTTCTTCTGACTTCTCGACCATCTCCTGTGGTATTTGTTTTAGTTTTCCAGGATCCTGTTATCAAACCCACATCATTTCAATAATTTCTATCGGTAATTTTTCCCTATCAATGTCGATGATTCTGTCCTCATGTAGGTAGTTGCTCAAATATGCTTTTCATCACTAAGATAAGAAGGTGCTACGATACCTATATCTTCCAGGATCTCTTAACAATTCCAACATGAGAACTGGATGAAGATGTCAGCTAGTGAAATCGCACTTTAAGCCATCAGACAAAGCTACAGCTAAACTGATGCCGAAAATTATACAATGCAACTATGTAAATAGCCACCTCAAAATTTTAATTTCCAACGGCTCAAAAAAAGCATTATACCAACTACCAATTACCCGAATAACGACACACAAAAGAACTCCTCTCTCTAATAAGATTGGCAGTTCGGCCGTATCTCGCTGAGGCGCCCTAATAAGCGCCTTCTGAATATATAAATAGGTGAAAGCCATTTTAAATTGCATGAGCGGTAGTTTTATGTTTTCTATTTCCAAAAAGGCAAAAATATTTAATGCCCAGATAAAACTTTCAGTGTGTAGAGTTCGTTAGAGAACCTGTTTTCGGTTGATGAAAGATAACATTTAATTGATGTTGAAAAACTACAGGAGGATTTAAATTTAGTTTTAACTTGTTTTTGTATTTTTTTATGTGGGTTGTTTCAATAAATTTTCAACAAAATTGCTTTTAGACGCTGAAACCGAACTGGGCTTTCTTCAAATATTCTGATAAAGTTCAAGATATTCTACCATCGGAACGATTTTGCAACTCCTTTATAACATGCTAACAAAAAAATATCCTGATTCACCTTTCTATTGAGATAATGAACCTGTGAATATATATTATGTAGGTACTCAAATTAAAACAAAACTGGAATTGCAAACTAAAAGAGAATTCTAGACACCATATTGAATATTCACCTTTTGAAATAGCATACGTGAAGCTTCTAAGCCGTCGATGTTATTCATGTGGTTTAGACGCTAAATCAACCGAAACCCACAGAACTCGATATCTCGCTAGATATCTAATTGCCTGGAATGGAGCTAAAATAACATCGGGGGTGAATTTGAATTCATTATGATATTAACTTAAATTAAGGCTTTGACTGGTCGAGAATGGTGTCGACATTGCGTTGACTAATTGCCTCTAGTTTATTATTATTTCCATCATTATTATTTCAAATGGTTCAGGAAGATTGTTACGAAAATATGCGAGGAATCATACGAGCTGCTATTAATCTGACATATGTTTTACATATTGTGAACACAAACGTACAATAACTGTAATTGTTAGCAAAATGCATGAGTACATATTAGGTTTAGTACTGACTCATAATAATTTTTGTTCTCACGTTCAACCCGCAGCATTTAAAATGATTATTCGCTTTGAATAATTTTTATATCTAATAAATTTTTTTCGTTAATAATTTCATTATCAATATATTTTTTGGTCCACTAGTATCAGGGTTAACACATCATTATTCCCACCCACATTGGCCGACAAATGGGGTTGATCTGAGACCGTGTGTCTCGTCCACTCATGAAGAAGTACAGTTTGAGATTTAGCAAGGTAGGTAGAAATCATCACGTTTTATATTAACTCTGATAACGATCTAGGCTGTGGAAATCGCGACCAGGGAGTTCAGCGTATTCCTCAGCAATCCACTCTTTATCAGAGTTACTAACTTCTGAGTTTCCTTGAAAACGACGATATCAAATAGAGACTCTAATGATACGAGAATGACGTCATGCGGAGGAAAAATCTTAATTTTTATTGACGGAAATGAAAGATGTAAGGGTGCCACTACCTCAAGAACCGCTAATGCCGGGAATTGTGCGCTTTCTATTTGACGGTGCCGCTTTCGAGGAAAAGGCTAAACAGAATAACTCCCATTCACATTGTTAAACCGCAAGGTGTTGTTCTTCATGTGACGACAATTCAACATAGAAATAAGCGCAAATTAGGATTTACCCACGTGAGTAGAAATTATTATTAGTTTTAGTGGATTATTCGTCAAACATAATAAAAATCCCATCGGTAACAAATCCATGAAGTCTCCGCTTCGATAAACTTCGATTCGTTTTGTCAATACTTATTTAAATCCAAAGAAATTTTCTTTTACGTCAGATCCTACGTCAAAATTTTGCGAAACGTCGACAATTTAAAAAAAAAAAAACTGTCAGTTGGTATTTTTTTTTCTTCGATCCTAACCTAATCAAAACAGAGAAAAAGGGGCGTATTTTCAATAACACCTTGCCAACGAAAAGTTAGACGAGTCAATGTAATTTAATGCCGGTATATTGTCCGTCGTGTTTGATTTGACACTTATAAGGAGGTGACCAATGGAGTTCTAACCTAGGGAGCCACCAGCTCACATTTCTTTGGAGCATCAGATTTATAAAGACGGACTGTAGAGGTATTTGCCCTTGTAGTAGTTCTTTCTAGCTTGTCGACAATGTTCAATATTGGTTGAATAGGGAGAGAAATCACTCGATCACTATCGAACTGGAAAGAATATCGATAAAGGTAAACATCAGTCAATAGGGAACAAACATATTTTTCAAAGTATTTTATTTTTTTTCTTATTGCTTATGTTTTCAAATATAAAATGTATATTTTTTTTTTGCTTTGTGTCCTCATTAAAATTTAAAAAAAAATTAAATTTCAAATTATTTTCGTTGGCGCGAAAACGATTAGCTTCAAGATGGTGGAATTTGTGACGTCAACTGCCTGTAAGCACAACGTTAAGCTCTGTTCTCACAAAAGCCTCTGACACTTTGCAAACTCTCAGAAAGAATCGCTTAGCTTGAACCTTCGTCTGCATTAGAAGCGGTTATTATGCGGTGTTTCCGTATTTAGTGCCATATTGTGACAGTTTGTGTTTCAAATAGTTCATGGTTTATATAGGATATAGAAAAGCGCAGTCTGACAATCTTCCCTCTATAGACCCATTTATGGTGTTTCAATATCAGTCGTGGCGTGGCGTGAGCTCATCATGGACCAATCGTTGCACGACTCAAGAGTGAACCACGGAAGTGTGGACTGTGGATTTACGATCAATGTAAACTACTCTTAACCTTAGTTTACGAACAGTTGACGTCACTGGAAGCGGCCATGTTAAACGTAACTTTTCCGCGCGAAACTTTTCAATTTAAAACTAATAATTGCCGTATAACTATAATATTCATAAATTTAATACAATACTGCTCATATTCAATATTTAACAGAAAAATGTGCACCATAAAAACAAAATAAGCAATATTTATTTCTCATGAGAATTCCCTATTGCTGTTTGCTCTCACGACAAAGTTGGAAACTGTCAAACACATCTATTATAGTACGGAAGCTGGCGACACTAAATTTGGTAAGATTTCATAACGATTAGTTTTATTTTTTTTGTATCATCTTGGAGCTATAGAAAACTAAAATCGATTTCTGCAGGGGTACCAGCGGGACACTGATCGTCTGCGATATGTTTATCGTCAAAAAAGAAGTTCAATTGTTGAAAATCATAAAAGTTGAAACTTTATCAATTTTTTAATAACATTTGAATAAAACGTAAAACGACCTCCTGCCACTTTTTTGGTAGACCTATACACTCCTGTCATACTTTTATTTATGTAAAAAAAAAAATATCAATTGATATAAATTATAAAAGTTGATTTTTTTTTAGCATTTCACTAATAATTACGATAACTAAAAAATATATCCTGCCAGTCATTTGATGGGACCTGGCTTCGGCAGGAGCAAAGTTGTTGCGCGGAAACACCCTCTATATTCACTATTTCTAGGCTTCCAAATTCCAAATCCAAAGGTTCTCGATGCTTCTAATCTGAATGTTTTGTTTATTTTTTGCCAGGTTATAATTAAAATTTACTAATTTTTTGTTGTAGTTCTTTTCCGTTGGTTTTCTGTGATTGTTCTATCATTTATCAGAAAATACAAAAACAAACGTCCCAACTTCGCCACGATTGTGTTTTGTGACGATTACGCCGAAAAGTTCAACATAACCCAACTTTTTGCCATGGCGGCAGAGTAGATATCCCGCCGCTACAAACCATCCCCACTCCTGCCTCCTGAGGGGGCGTGGCCCCGCCCTCCTGCTGTATAGCTCCTCCCCTTTTCCCATTTATGGACTCTTTTGCGATGTTGCCCCGCCCCTTTGCCGCCATTAGGTTTCTTTGTTCGGCCAATCAGGGCTGGTCCCGTCCCTCCTGCTGAATTAGGCTCCTCCTCCTGTCCATTCATTGGTTGTTGTTGAAAATGGCGGCCGTCCAATGGTTTCTGTTGGCGGCGGCGGCTGTGGTACAATATGCCCGCCAACTTATGGCCGTCGCCCAATAGCTGATGGCGGCGGCGGCCGTGGCGGTGGCGGCAGTACTGACGACTTTTTTTTTTGTATTTTATTAAAAAAGTCTGAAAAGTCTGGGCTCGAACCTGCGACCCCAAGATCCAAAATCAAGAGTGCTAACCACTGAGCTATCAGGGTATCTCAAGAAATTGTGTCCTAAGCTTGTAGACATCATGATGCGAGCTAATTGAGGAAAATTTGAAAGAGCGAGAGGGCTAAGGGTGAAGAAGATGATTTGATAACTTGTATGGACTTGTCCAGCTGATAATTTTAATGTAATTTGGTGTACGGGGGAAAAATAATATGAAAACTCAATTTTCAATTACGGAATTTCTTTCTTCTTTCCTAATTCCACGGTACACAAGTATGTGGCCATTATCCATATTTATGAGGAAAATTTGAAAGAGCGAGAGAGCTAAGGGTGAAGAAGATGATTTGATAACTTGTATGGACTTGTCCAGCTGATAATTTGAAAGAGCGAGAGAGCTAAGGCTGAAGAAGATGATTTGATAACTTGTATGGACTTGTCCAGCTGATAATTTTAATGTAATTTGGTGTACGGGGGAAAAATAATATGAAAACTCAATTTTCAATTACGAAATTAAACGAGATAATTGATTAAGGTATTACCTACTACTTTATTATTTTACTGTATAAACATAAATAAAACTAAAAATTAAAGTTTCCAGTGCGTACGCTTCCATCCATCGGATTGTAGGTGAGAAAAGCATCATGTAGAATAAGTGCGTAAGCTCGAATGCCCTTGTCAAACTTTTTATGAGCCTCAAACTCGACCTTTAGATCGACCGTTGAATTTTTCACCCCTTCGGGCTGATTGCTGCAGTCCACTACAAATATGGGATTGGACAGAAATTCGCCAATATCCATTATTGGGTCATTTATTTCTCGCCTATAATAGCTGCTTTGGAAGTTTTCATACGAGTCATAGACGGAGGTAATTAGCTTTTTAGTAAAATCGAGATTCCATCGTTCGTACGGATATACATCGGAATTTAAATAAAGTCTAATGTTTCGTATGTTGGCATCTGTGAACGCTGTAGAATCTTCTAGCCTGTTGTCGTGGTTTTTCACCTTCTGAAACCCAATAACAACATAGCGGGGTTTCTCCAATTGTGTAGTAGTTTTTATCGCCCATATATCGCTTGTTGTATCTCTCAAAGAGGGCAGCTCGTAAAGGTCCCATTTTCTATATGGTATCTTTATTCTAGCATTGTCGCCTCCTCTATTGATGCGTGTGAGTATTTTTAATTTTTCCTCATCGTCCGGTACAATGTGTTTAATCTTCCACTCGAGCTTCTCAATCTGGATGGTGGCCTCTTCGTCTCCAATGTAGCAGTTTTCGAATGTGCGGGCAATTATCAAAATCAGCTCATGTTTAACGTTCAAAATTCCTCTGGAGTAGTCCTCGGCGAAACCAAAGAGATGTTTTAATGGTAGTTTTCCACTGAATATACGGCTAGTTTTGTCCAATATATCCTGACGAGTCTCGCCAAGGCCCCATCCCGAACTTATTGAGCGACGAGCTTGTGTAGCTTCTAAAGAAACCAGAGTTTTCAATGTCGTTGCTATCCCGGGATTTCGCAAGCCAGCTACTTGTTCACTAGCCATCTCATAACGGATTTCATCGAAAAGAAATGTCAATGCATTGTTTGACAGGTAGCATTTCTTCAACGGATCTTTGGGTGAAAATTTCCCCTCAATGTATAAATAACTGTCGGCGATATCTAGAATTAGATCCTGAAAGTTGACGGGAATTCGCACTTCATCAGAGTTTTTATATGCTGGAGCTCCATATGGTTTATATGTATGTAGATGCGTGCTTGCCAGCGATGAATCGTAGATTGGTGTACCAAATACTGATAATTTCTCGCTCATTTCGGGGCACTTCGTAGCTCAAGTCCTATGGATCGCAGAAACTCTCTGTCTTTTTTGTTGAGTTTACGACGCTGATGACGGCGTGGTGTTCGCTGTTGAAAGTTCAATGCCGAACTAAACTTTTTTTTGTCCTCACGATTTTTTATATGCTCGTTGACACTAATTTCGGCTCTTTGTGTTGAAAGATCGAATCGAAACCCCATGGTAGTGCTGATCTATTATGGAATTTGTTTCAACTCCAGCTTCACAATAACTTTTTCTCCTTGAAAATCCACCAAGTCGCCGTTATCATCCAAAATTCTCAGTGTAAGGTTGTCAATGTACTGCAGGCCCCCTGGCTTAACTGGTAAATATATAATATTCTGTGGTTCCTTGGTTAGCTTATAGCCGGGCGGAACGTCAATATCAAATTCGAAAAGGGTATGCGACTGTACAGAATTCAGGTAGGCCCCTGAAGTTAGATTACAATCCACTCTAATCATTCTCACTTTCATAACATCGACAGGGAGATTGGACTCGTGCCAATAATTAGCCTCTAGTTTACCTTCTCTAAATCCTAGTAGCTTTCCCAGGGATGCCTCCGTAGTAAACACTATGTCATATTTTGACTTTATTTCGCATTTAAGTGTATTGTTATTGGGCTTCAAAACGAACAATGCATTGTCTTCTTCGCCTCGCTCTAGACTTGATGGGTCGCTTATTTCTTTCAGAGCATATAAAACAGCTTTTTCTATTTCTTCTAATTCATAGGCACCGGGCTTCAACTGCACGTTAATTTCGTCTGATCCAGTATTTACAAATTTTATCGAATTATTGGTTTTATCCACGTTAAAAACCGAATTATATGAATAAAATCCCAGCAGTCCAAGTCCATAACGAGAGTTTTTGTCTAGCTCAATAGGGGGAAAGAAATTGGCACTTAACACACTGGAATGATCCGATAAAGTAAAGGTGCTAGCCATGACTGATGAGTAGTATATTAATTCCTAGATCTTTATAAGACGGAACAGTTAGTAGTACTTTTTTCCGTCTGGTTGGAGACTTCAATTGCATTATCGGATCCCATTGAAACTTCACTGATTTTGCAATAACAGCAGAAAATTCTTCTCGGTGGTGGCCCATCTGCAACATCGTGTTCATCAGAGTTTTCTTCACCATAGTGGTCAGTGCAATATAAATATTGAATAATATCTGGATCTAGTTTCAACTTTTCCGGCAATTTATTATACACATAAACAATTTCTTCGGGTACACAGCACACCATCACTTCTTTAGGTAAATCGGCCAATTCTTCTTCTGTCAAATCTATGAGACTTTTTTTCTTCGAGAATGCTTTCAACGAAGCCGACATTTTTTCCAAGTCTTGACGAATCATAACTACGCGTCGATTGCGAGAAACTTCAAGCACAAGTGCCCACAAATGACTGAATCGAAAGACTGTTCCCTCTTGTAATTGTACAAGATAGAACTTGTTGGTGAAGAACCACTGTAGAGATAGCGAGCTATCTCGTTCGGAGGGGGAAGGCTGCCAAAGCTATCGTAGTAATGCGTTTCAGATCCGTGTTTTTTATATGCTACCCAATGAGTCCCCGCCCCTTTATTGCTGTCCAAATTTACTACAGCTCTTTCGTACTGTTTCGGCCCAGATAAAGGCAGTCTGTCTCTCATAAACACTCCTCTAAAGTGGGGTATGTCCATTTTCACTGCATATCTGGTTAAATCAATATTTGACAGCGGCTTTTGAGGCAGGGATAAAATCAGTTTTTTGGCCTGCTCACCAGGAACAATCCAAATCCGTTACGATACGGTTTCAGGTAGAGTCCTTTACCCTGCTTTGTTTGAGCAATAGACTCCATAGCGTGATTATGTCTTCTAGACTCTGACAATGCCTCTCTTGCACTTTTCACTTTATTCACAACTTTTGCGATGGTTGCTGCTCCGCTAGCAATTGTTCCTAGAGCAGATAATCCAGCGAATATAGGTAAAAGAGGTAACAAACCCCCGACCTTAGGAATAGGTATAACTCGTGGCGATTTTATTCTCTTCTTGCCTCCTTTTTTCCTAATATATCGGCGGGCGGCTGCAAGAGCTGTTTTGGCCGAATCAAAAAGGCTATTAGATTTATTCATTGATCGAAGTTCGGACTTTACTGTTTTCACTAATCCACTTCCGAAAGCAACTTGTTTAAGGGTAGCGGTTTTAATTTTGCCCCTATTTGGATGTTTTCTTCTAACGACTCCTTTCTTTTTCGATAAGCCCTTTTTCTTTGATCTCGAAGCCTTTTTGAGACCGAGGCCTAATTTTTGTTTGGTCTTCATGGCCGTTGTAACCAACCAAGCTGCTCTTTTCTCTCCTGCCGATGCGTCTTTGGATCCAAATCTTTCCCAGGCCTTCTGTTCTAAAGCAAAGTCAGCCTTGTGTCTTGAATAAAGATTTTTTTTTCTGCGTAAGCTATATCGTGGATCCTGCAAGCAGCATCAAGTGGATTGATTCCTTGGTCACCTCTTGCTATTCTTTGACTGAGATGCGTGCCAGGGCCACAGAACTGGTATCCTCCAGGCAAGTGAATTTCAAAAGGTAATTTATCAATTAAAGTATTCACAATTCCTCGGCCAGTCTTTTTACAAGTGCTGTGGTAGGAGGATCTCTGTCGTGTTGACTTTGCTGTGGTCTTCATCGGAATAAACATTTAAGTCGAGTGACAGGTCTTATAAACCAAATTAACTATGAAGCTAATTGAATCGAAACACAAACTCAGCGTAGATAATTTGGATAATATAGTGGGATCGGGGATTGGAAAGGAGGAGTTCAGTACTCATGGCCCGTTGTTCCCTTCAACCATAAGGGCCTTGCTAGTTGGTCCTTCAGCGTGTGGAAAAACCAATCTTCTGCTCGGGTTGATAACTCACCCTGAGGGCCTATTTTTCGAAAACATATATGTATACGCCAAATCGCTCAATCAACCGAAATACCAGTTTCTACGTGATGTACTGGCCCCAATAAAAGAAATCGGATATTACACTTACACCACCAGCGATAAAATTCTCGAACCCTCCGAGGCCAGGGAAAATTCAATATTTATATTTGATGATGTCATCTGCGAGCAGCAGGACCCTATTCGGGCGTATTTTTCGATGGGACGTCACAGAAATATTTCAAGTTTTTATCTAGCACAAACATACTCGCGTATTCCTAAACAATTGATAAGAGATAATGCCAATTTTGTAATATTGTTTAGACAGGATGAAACAAATCTGAAGCACATTTTCACCGATCATGTGTCCCCAGACGTAACATTCACCCAATTCTTGGAGATGTGCATGGAATGCTGGAAGGAGAATTATGGTTTTTTAGTTATTGACAAGGATAGTAGTATAGACAAAGGAAGATATCGCAAGAGATTCGATTGCTATATAAACCCGTGATTTCTAAAATTGCTTCCATGTTTATTGTGACAGTCGTGCAGTGTAAAAACGAGCAATTATGAGAGCTACTGGTCAGGAAGAGATTAGTCTAAAGCGCAAGCTAATTGAAGCAACCGAAGCTGTTAGAAATAAGTATAGAAATTTGAAATACCGCCTGTCGAAAAACAGGCACGATAATGAAGAGTTTCACGAGCCTGTTACTGCAGAGTTGAAGACTTTATCTGAAACAATAAGTAAACATCCAAAAGTGACATTCTCGCCACCCTTGCTATCCAGCTCACCTCTAGCAGGACAGACACTGGCCAGCGATCAGAGAAAACAATTTGTGCCCGATGAAACGTTGCAATCATTACAAACTACAAATTTCCCCCTCACACCGTCGTCAGACTCCGAAAAAGCTCATTCAGCTGAATATGAAACTCCCATGAATAATCAAACTGTTCAGCCCAGGCAATTGACTTTTTCTTCAGAGAGGCGGCGTAAAAACCTACACAGTTTGACGATGGAATACCTCGACGGGTTGAAGCAAAAACCGGCAGGCTATGATAACATTTTTGGCGTCTACATTGACGGGGATGACAGATATAAAATAGGAGATGTTCGCGTGCGCTTTCCACCCGGAAAAATGGCTTTATGGAGAGGCTCTAAAAATATAGGAAACTACGAAGCTTCCGAGGAACTTTTTGATTTAGTTTTCCTGAAAAAGCCCAAAGCACTTGCTAACGCTGACGAAATTTCTGATGAAACGAGAAACCAATATTTCGAAATTTTGCGCAAGTCAAATTGTTTACACGAGAACTTTAACCCGAAGCAGCCATTCAAACGAAGCTATACACGCAAATATAAGGAATTAATTCAGCCGTATGTGAATAAAGTAGGATCGGGCAACAATTATTACCATCCGACATTGCCTATTGAGAAAATATTCAAATATGGGAAAAATTTCGAATACGTTCACTGGAACAAAGCTACAGAGTTGGTGGATAGACTCAGGCTTCTCTGGAGTTCTAGACTAGCCGGCCATACAGGCTTAGATAATGAAATTTTGTCTATAATCGAGGAATTGAGAGAAGAGAAGATTATTTATTGAAAAGCAGACTAGGTTAGGTATTAAAGGCAATGCGTCAACTATTTTGTCCTAGTAAAGAACAACATTTTCCACGATGAACAGCTCTACAATCGATAAATTCGGCCGTCGTCGGTCGGATAAAACAAAGGTTCAGCAAATAACTCGAGGCAAACCGGGCATAGGATTCAAACTCACGTCTGACGGCAATTACGATATGGACGGGAAGTCTATGAGAAATGTAGCAGAGCCTAAATTTAGCGGCGACGCAGTAACCAAGCAGTATTCTGACCTTTTAAATTACAATGTCGAAGTTCGGATTTTCGATATGGAAAAATCTATGGAGCAGGCAGTGACGAAACAATATGTCGATCTACTAAACTACAATACC
Organism: Ceutorhynchus assimilis; assembly: GCA_917834065.1. Taxonomy (NCBI): domain Eukaryota; kingdom Metazoa; phylum Arthropoda; class Insecta; order Coleoptera; family Curculionidae; genus Ceutorhynchus; species Ceutorhynchus assimilis. The sequence goes on from OU892288.1 coordinate 13,185,287, forward strand.
GAGCAGCGAGTTTATGAAATAGAAAAATTATTTGCTGATTTGAAAAGTAATGAAATTAAATTAACATCTGAGGGGGCTTACGACTTGAAGGGGAAGTATTTATCTAATATTTTGGACCCCCGAAAAAGTGATGATGCTGCCACGAAGCTTTATACAGATCAAAAACTTGAAGAACTACAGAACCAGATAAATTATACAATCAATAATGAATTGGGAAAATTACACAAGGCGTTCAATGAAAAAGTGGACAAAGAAGTGACAGAGCTACGAGCAGCATATACTAGCACTGTGCTGAATAAACAATTGCGAGATTATGTAAAAAAGAAGTTTCTTCAGGACCTAAACAAAGGAGTAGATTCCATTCTCGATAGTAAGAAAATAAGAATTTAATATGACCCGTTGTATTCGACTAGACATACGCACTTCGTAAGAAGCCTTTGTTCGGGAGGTTGACGGAGGCTTGTGCGCTAGAGTATATTACAGAAAAGAAACTGCGGTTCATATTATAATGATATCAGAGGAAAAAAAACAAATTGTTCATGAACTTCACAAACCGACAAGAAAAAATTTCAAGAGACGACAAACAATTATTAAAGGTTTCCGGGATCTATTCCAGGTGGATTTGGCCGAGATGCAGACATATGCTAAACAAAACAAAGGATTCCGCTACATTCTAGTGGTAATTAACTGTTATTCAAAATATGTCTGGACCGAGCCACTGAAAAACAAGTCAGGACTAGAAGTTAGCAAAGCCATGAAATCTGTTCTAACAGAAGCTGGATATTCACCTAGTAACCTACAATCAGATCATGGAACTGAGATGTACAACTGTCATTTTAAAAAATTGATGAGGGAGCACGGCATAAACCACTATTCTACGTACAGTACCAAGAAAGCAGCTATTGTTGAGAGAGTAATCAGAACTCTGAAATCGATGATTTACAAAGAGTTTTCGCTAGCGGGGAAGCATGAGTGGCTCTCGATATTAGACAGAGTGACGAAAAAATACAACGATACCAAGCATAGAACAATTGGAATGAAACCAAGTCAAGTTACTCCACACACGAAATTGGCTATTTTCAACTCTCCGAAAATTGCTCCAAAAAGCCGAAAATACAAAGTTGGAGACATTGTGAGAATCAGCAAGCATAAAGGTGTTTTTAATAAGGGCTACAATATAAATTGGTCTCCGGAATTATTCAAAATTTATAAAATAAATATGGCAACTCCAGTCACCTACCTCCTAAGAGATTTGAATGATTCACCCATTTTGGGTAGTTTCTACGAGACAGAAATTCAGAAAACTCGCTATCCCAATGCGTATTTGGTAGAGAATATAACTGGACAACGAAAAAGAAATGGAGTGGACCAGGTGCGTGTGAAATGGCTTGGATTCAAAGACTCTTCCTGGATAAACAAGAAGGACTTATTATAAAATTATTTTTAGGCTGCAACAAAATGTCAACCAAGCAATTTAGTTTCTCGATTTATTATTATTATGTAACCTAATTGAATAAAAAGACTTTATTAAAGAAAATTGGACTTATTTATTTAAAGAAAATAGCTACTTACTATTAATATAATCGTCTTATATCTAACTAAACAAAATACCTACAATATATTCGACTTATACATCTATGCAAAGGAAAAAAAATTAATTATTGTTACAAACAATTGTGAAAAGTGGAAAAAACAGATTTAAAGCCCAGTTTTTCATCGACAGTGATAATCGTCTTGGCTAAAAAAAAAAATATCTACAATATGATGGCCTTATATCTAGCTAAAAAAAAAAAAAAAAAAAAAAAAAAGATTAAGAAAACAAAGGAAACATTGAAATTTCATCGTCGGTGCTCAAATTTACACCTTCGACATTGTTGCTGCTTTCGTCGACGTTGTCGTCTTCTTCTTCTTGATTCATCAGGTCTTCATAATCTTCGTAAAGTCCATATTTGTCGATGATTTCGATGGGTATATGGGGCACTTTTACAACAAACTCATATAGATCCTCAGCAAGCATCTCTTTTACAAATGTGTCTAAATCGATGCTTCCGTATAAATATTTTCTGCATACAAAAGCACCAATGGAAAAATTTAGAGCATTTTTCAGATACTTTGAGTAATTTGCTGCGTTGACGCCCATTAGAGTCTGGTCACAAAATTCTATAATGTCTTCCTCCATCTGATTTAGATCGGCTGCTAGGCCGGCAACGAATATCATCTGGTTTTGACTGGTGGTATTGAGCATGGTGTTATTGATGGTATCGCTCATATTCTACAACAAAGGAAAAAAAAAATTAAATATTGCATAATCCAGTGTTAATTTGGTATTGAAACATGTGGCAATCAGAAATAAAACAATGACGGTATATTGATATTTGGAAAAATTTAGTCTACAACTTCGATAGTTAAAAGGGATAGCGTCTTCGCTCCAGCGTAAGCCGGCTCACTCTGCCCCAAATATTTAATTTGATATTCAGTATTGGAATCGTTGATAGTTTCAACATATTCTTCGGTAATATATTCAAGACAGCGTTTTGGTAAAAAAGTAGTTATCACTTTATTATTATTCTCACTATCCAACAAAGTGGCAAGAATTGCCTTTCCAAAGCGACTATTGAAAATCTGCATCTTTTTTACCGGGTACGCTTTCCCGATATCTAGCAGAGAAAAAGATCTACGTTCAATTGGTACTTCGAGTTTGTTAATCATAGCATTAATTTTTTCAAGAGAATCTTTCGAAAGAGCCATTATTGAAAATTAAAAGGAACAAATTGAAAAATAATTGGAAATGTTTAAATAGGTACCTTTTGTTTATGAAAATGCTGAAGCCAAATAAATTTCACTGCACCAATAAGGGGACACTGCAAACACAACAACTTTTTTTTTTTTTACCTCGTTCTCTGCTCGTTCACTACTGAGTTCACTGAGTTGGATTCGGGGGACAATGTTTGATTTTTAACCTCCTCCGGTTTATATATTCGAATTACCAAATGGTTCAGGTTCAAGTTTCCGCCCCCACCGTCTCATTCACCCTCATGGTTCGTCTACCTGCAGCCAATCACACGGTAGTGTACCTGCAGCCCCAAAATTTGGGGACTAGTCTCGACCTGTCTGCTTCCGCCACTAAAAATAAAATAAAATCATCATACTATAGTTACACGGATTTTTCTAGTTTACCTGAAATTAATTCCCAATTAGGCTCGGGCGTTTTCTGAAATCCACGGGAGGTCCGTCCCTTCAGCAGACAACGACGATGCCGTCGACGAGAAGTTTTTACAGGTTTCTCTCTCTCTCTCTCTCCCTCTCTCTCTGAAGGGTTGATCGAGATAAGTTTGTCGTGCACCTGAGTCAATTTCAAGAACATGTTTGAACCTGTCTGTTTTCCTCTTCCATTTACCTATAAAAATAAAATCATCATACTACCTACGTAGTAAGATTTTTCAATTTTACCTCAAAAAATTAATTCCAAAAACAGCAACAGGCTGGGCTCGCCGTTGAAGCCGATTTATTAAAGCCTGATTCATAAACTCCACCGTTCATGTCTGACCGCCAGAGTTTATGAATCAGGCTTTACGCACGCCCCCAGATTTTTCTGAGAAACTATTTGACCTATCTCTATTATTTTTAATAAAATAATATTTCGAGTATTATTTTATTAAAAACGATATTGATTAAGGCTCGGTCGAATTCTGAAACAAAAAGTCGCCTAAAAAATTAACAGAAAAATAAAATCGTGTTTTTCTCCATTGGTATTATAACTTTATGATGTATTGTATGCTGAGGCTCACTGCGGAGGGTCGATCAGTTTGCCTGGCCTAAATTTAAGAACAAGTCTGTGTCTGCCTCTGTTTTCCTTTTTTTTTTTTTTCATCATCGACCTATAAAAATAAAATCAACATATTATAGTTAGATCGTTCTACCTTAAAATTAATTCCTACAAACATTCGCCGTTGAAGTTAGCTGAAAAAAAAAAAATCACTTAAAAATTAACAAACGAAGAAACTAGAGTTGTTTTTTTTTTTTTTTTTTTTTTTCCGGCTATGACTTCATGATCTAGTCTTCATCATCTTCTTCTTCTGCTAGATTGATTCGAGCTTATTTCTTGCTTTTCTTGTATCCAAATGGGACTGAGAAATGATCTTCGGAAAAAATTCTTTTTGTCGAATTAGGCCGGTACATTTTAGTTTCTTGCCTCGTTATCACGCAGTGGTCTTTGTTACGCCTGAAATTATTCGATGTGATGGATACAGACTCTTCGCCATTATTAAGAACCATTTCTTTCATTCTATCGAAATTAACCAGTTGCGAGACACTGTAATTCAAAGAAATGCCTTTAACTTTACAAACCACTTTCTCCTGTTTTTCCTCACTTGCATATAGTTTGTACGCATAATTCTTGGGTCCGCCACTGACAAATTCTTTGATGAAACTTCCAGTTCCATATCCTGCCAATTCGTCTGTCAGGTCGCCGATAAAATCGCCTGTAGGCGGCTCAAACTCACCTTCTTTGTGTCTAAAAATGACCGAATCTGTGTCGTAATAGAGTACTCTCTCTTCTAGCATCTCCAAATAGCTGTAGAGTTTAAGCCTGGCCTGTGCAGTAGTGTACGCCGCAATACAGACATTCACCGAAGATAACGGTTGCGATGCCTCCTCGATAAATTCCCAATTTACCACAACTGCGTTCTCATTGATAGGGACTATTGAGTTGACGTCTTTGCCGGGATTATTCAGCAGCTCAAACAACTCGGCCGGTTGGTTTATAATGGAGGTTTTCTTCATATTTTCCCTCTGTCCGAATTTACCCCAAAACGAGTTTAGCATCAACTTTGCCAGGGCTCTCAAACCAGGGTTATTCGTAATTTTTTCAAATTCCAATTTAACGCCTTCTTGCCGCAAGAAATTCTCTATATATTGGTCCTTTTCTTCTAGACTCGAGCAATTTCTAGGCCATCCCGATGCCTCCTGCTTTATTTTAATAAATGTATTCATCATGTCTGTGAATAAGCCGGCCGTGTTCGTCTCCCGACAAAATTGTACCACCTTATAGCGCCAAATTTCGTAAATCTCCAATATTTTATAGCCTTTTTCCAGAGCTTTCAAAACCTCGTCAATAACCCAAGTCCCTGTTATCGCACGGTCTTTTTCCGTATGGACACATTCTTCTTCTTTGTTCATAGTTTCCCCACATTTATCACATAGAACAAACAGCAGTTTGTTGTTCATCTTTCGCGGGAGCACCGGATGGTACAAATTCTGCGGGGGTAAAATTTTGGCTTTGATTAATCCTTCTGATTCCTGCAAGTTCAATTCCGTGCAGTCTCTCCCCGCGAAAACATCCGGGTGGCCAATAGGAAATTTTCCGTACTTGCAAACCCAAGGGTACAGAGAGCAAACGTCCAAGTATTTGATTTTTTCGCCATCCTTAGCTTTGTAATACGTTGTACAGTTTCCAGTCCTGCCCCCATAAAATGCATCCCGTGGATTAAGTGGCGTCGTAGTCGTTGAGAGCAGCGGATGATCTTTTGTGAAAAGCTCAATTTCAGGGTTCAATTTCATTTCTCTTCTAAAATCACATTCCCATTTTTCTACAACCTCGAAGCCACCTGATGGACCCTTAAGTCTGCTCGTTTTCGTCATTGTAGATTCGTAGCGGTTTTCCAGGGTCGATGTCGGATCCTCGTGTAGAGGAGCATTTCTATTTGCTTTATAGCATTTCGGGCAGCCGTGATAATAGCATCCGTGAAATTCAAATACTTGGTTCGTGTCTTCGCAAAAACCATCCACTTTTCGGCCGAGTAAAACTGCCTCTAGTCCTTTAGCGGCGTGCTGCATGGAAATGGCTCTCTGATTTTCTTCCCAAATCAACCATTTCAGAGCTATATCAGACTGTTTATCGCGAAACCTATAGCCCCCCTTGGGTATGATTCCAATTGTGCCTGGCTTGAGAAAGTTTCTCCGAAAAACTTTATTGCAGGCCGAAGCTATTGTGACGGCCCCCGTAAAAGGGCAAACATTGGTCGTGGTCATCATTTGCTCCCTGAATTTAAGGCAGGCTTCAGTTAGAATATTGACGTCTGAAATGCAATAATCGATAAATTCTAATTGAAAATTAAAAATTTTATTTCTTTGAGCTTCGTGCCAGATTAAAAGTTTTTCCCGATCTTCTTCTTTTAATGAGTCGAGACCATAGTATTCGATGGCAGGTATCTCTCCAACATAGTCTTGATTCGCCGATGTGTTGAAATAATGCGGAAAGTACCCCTTCTTAAAATTGTCCTCTAGCCCGAAAGCCTTTGGTAGCGCGGCCAATTTCATTGGAAAGTAATTTAAAGAGTCTAAAAATTTCACGTTTTCTATCTGTAACATTATTATTTTAGATCCTCGCATTATAAGTTCCGGAGATAAATCAGTTTCCGTAAGAATATGATTCAGGACGAATTGATGGTCAAATGCTTGACCGTTATGTGCAAGAACTATAACAGCCTTGAAAATTTTCCTAATTTGTAGAAGGTGAAACATAAAACCACTTACACATCTCTGGCCTTTTAGAATTTGCAGACGAACACCACAACTACTGCATATGTCGATATTTTTATTTAGGCATTCCGAGCAACGCTGCTTGAAAACTAACAGGTTTGGCTGGTGCTCAAAACTCCCATCTTCCAACTGCTTTTCCTGCATAGTTTCAACATCGTAGAAAATGTATAAAATCTCCTCCGTTTTGGGTTTTCCTGAATCCTTCTGAATATGGCATAAATGTCCATGTGGCTGATGCTTTTTACAAATAGTACAAAATATTTCCCCACATGTATGGTCTCTTTTCGATTTCACAACCTTTAGACAGCCATCACATAATTTAATTTCATTACAAAGGGATTTACCCTTCTCGTATGAGCCTTCACTCTTATGGTGGTTGAAGCAATTGTCGTTCCTGAACCATCTGAGACAGTCGTTACATGTGATTTTCTCCGTTTTGTTGCAAATTGTGGGGCGTCTACAGCTGGGGCATGATCTCACGCATCTATGTTCATTTTTATGGTCGTATGGTACATGGCAATCCTGACAAAAATAGCTACAGCAAAACGCAGCGGTTACCGAAGTAATTACATTATAGTGTCCTGCGTGGTGAATTAAATTCAGATTCTTATTATTGGCTGCACGGTTTGATGGTGGCCCCGAAAAAATCAAGTCACGTCCTTTAGTTTTAGGTCCATATTTATACACAACAATTCGATAGTCCTCTAAATATTGCTGAAAAATTTCCAACTCGTGAATTCCGCAACCTTCTCCGGGAATTTCTACACGAGCTTGCTCCACCAGTTGTTTTGCCCGAAGTGTTTGAATTTTCCTTATATCGCGGCGCACTTTCGTATAGTCAGGGTCTTTATCGACAAATGCTTTGGCTACAACAAGGGCTCGAGGTAAACATAAGTTATCATCGTTTTTTACTACTGCTATTCCGCGACGATGTTGACACTCTTCCTGAAAACTGTTGTACTTATTTCCTCTTCCCCGTCCTACAGGCAATCTCACCGAAGTTACTCCCAAGCAAAAAGTTTCCGTGTCAAGACCCGACGAATTGGACTGGTAAATACTAGCAATTACATCCCAGACGACGTCCATCGTAATTTTTTCGGCCGGTCTGAAACTAATCCCACCGTCGCCTCGTGCAAAATCTTTACAACCAAAACTGATTGCAACTTGATCCGAGGGGAGAAGATCCTTTGTAGTCTTCCTAATAATATCGCCAATCGCCTCCTTAATCCACGTCGCGGGCTCCATATTTTCAGGGATTTTTTTAAATTTAAATTCTACAGTCCTACCTTGAAGTTTAAAGCGGCGATTTTTTTTACAAAACTCTTTGATGATGATAAATTTCTCCATTTAAATCTTTTTTCTTAATCTAGGTGTACCTACCAACTACCAACCTATACTAACTGTGACGCAAAATTGTACTTCAATTAATAGTGATGGTTCACGATAGATTTTTTTCTTGGAATATTGCTGCTCTGTGTGCACGCCCGCGCTCGCTCCTGTAACGGAGAAGAACGAAAGGGTTTAAGCTTGTCGCAACAAGTTATCTCGAATATTTTATAGGAACTATAGCTTTAGACTTTAGTATCGAGTTTGTTGGTGCGCGACACTGAACAATGTCGTCTTTTCAGTTAGAGTTGGAAAGTTTTACTAGAAAATTACGTGTTTTGAAAAGAGATGTGGACAAACACTGTTTAAAACCCTTATTAACTAGTGAACGATAATTTTTCTATACCTATGCCAGTAATTATAATAATATAGGTAGATAGAAAAATACAACTACACATTGAAAATCACTTACTTTGTCTCGCTGGAAAATTTTCACTAGCACAACACCAATTAGCACGTCGCGAACTAGTGGAGGGATAAAAATACTAGCGGAATCTATGTTGAAGTAGATACAAATCCATCAATAATAAATTGGAAGTTAGAAGTTAAAATTTTAGTAACGAGTAGAAGAGGTATACATGTGTAGCCTCTCAACTTTGCTACGAAAATGATTTTCAGAAACGTCCAGAGTTTTTAGGTAAGCTTCGCAATTTTGTTTTTTCCCATGCCTTCAAGACATTCAAAATAACTATAAAGTATATAAATTGTATAATAAAAAATAACGATTTCGTTAGGGTTAGGGTCTGATCCTCTACGAAGTCCTTAGGCTTCAAATTTATGACCACCCCCAAGATCGGAGTGATCCGTCAGCAGGTGCTACCTGCCTTTTCATCCCCCCGCGCGACGACGACGAGTGGAATCCATGAGAATTTTCATTTTAGCCTTTTCAACCGCACAGAGACGGACGATGAAATTTTAATATCGGATTTTCAACTATTCGCCAGCAGCCGGGATGACGAGACGCGTAGGTTATGGAATGGTAATTGTGATGATTTTTACGTTTTTGATATTACGAAATTATTTTTCTCTCCGATTTCAGACTGTAGGTATTTTTTTTTTTTTTTTTCACTTGATTCGGCGTGAACTGTACGCCCCTATCGGTCGTGGGTTGCATCATTAAAAGCCCTATGGGATAACAAGGGCTTTTAAGGGTTTAATAAATTGAGAAAAGATTCGCCACTTATCGTTATCTTGATTGTACATATGGACATCATGGTACATCGTGAGAAGAATTGTCCTAACGGCGAGCAGGTGGTTCGAGACCACCCTCCTCTGACGCAAAATGTTGGGGAGAAAAAAAAAAAACCTGATTCGTTCTTAGTTCAGGTTGAACTTTTAGTGCAATCAGTTTGTGCAGTGCTCTCTTAAGTTCCCCTTTTTTTTTTTTTTTTGATTTTGCAGTGCTTTTTAGAGTAAAGTTAATTTTTTTTTTGTTGCTTTTTTTTTTTTCTTCAATACCTAACTCTGCAAAATGGACAACCGGTAAGTGAATTCCTTAATTCTGTAGTGTATAGAAGTTATTTCGTTAATTTATCTAGAGTCTAAGAGGATGATTCTCACTTGAAAATATTTGGTGAAAATTCCCCAGCAGACCCGTACGCTTGCTCACTTTCCAGAACCTTATATTTTCATTTTAGTATGACGACATACTGCTACCGTTGCCACGTGCCAATGGAGCGAATTTTAACCTGTTCCTGCGGTAGGGATCTCTGCGCTAGATGCTTCGCTCGCAGTCAAACGTGTTACTGGTGCTATGGGCCGTTCACGGCAGCAGCGACATTACGATTGCGGCGGGAGCGTTTGAGAGACCTCAGCGTTGATGCCTTTCAGGTAGGCGATTTTCCAAAATACCTTACTCCCCTTGATCATATTTTTTTTTTTTTTTGTTTACTACAGGCTCAGCAATTACAGCAAGAAAAGGGACTTATCAGTAAGCCGATAGTCTTGGATTGGCCTATAGTAAGTTTTTCTACAAAACGACACCCTGTTTCATGTTTTTAAATTTTGTTTAAATTTACAGAACTTCTTTCTCCAAATTGATGATAGGCTCCATGCCAATGCTCGTGCTGCTGTTGCGGCCCCCGCTACCCCTGCTGCGGAGAATGCCCCGTCGGTGGCTTCGGAAATGGCCTATTTCTCCGATTCCGAGGCCACTTTAAATATCGTGGAGGAGCGGGAACGCCTGATGGAACTGCAGAGGCGGGATCGCGACATTGACCAGGATTTAGAGATGCTGGATTCGGATCGATCATCCGATTCCTTTGAGTTTTTCATGCCTAACGTGGCGCGACCGGAAGAGCAACCCGATATGGAAGACGGTAGAGATGATGCCATGGATGTGGAAGAGGAGGAGGAGGAGGAGGAAGACTTAGACGCGGTAACCTTACTTATTTAGATTATTATTTCAACCGCTTTTCCATTATCACAGCACAATTATTATTATTCATACGCTATTCTTTCGCTTCCCGAAGGAATTCTCAATTTGCTTTATTCTCATTTTCAGATGTTTGAACGAGACCACCTAGAAGGAGATCCCTGGGAAAACGGCAACCTTTACGAACTGGAATTTGATGCTAGAATAGAACGCCGAGAAGAAAACCGCGAAGATAGTCCCATGGACGGAGAGGATGAGGAAATCTTATAAACGCTTATTTTTTTTCTTAATTTTCAGGTGATTTTTTTTTTCTTCCAGGAAACGACCGAGCCTCATTAATATTGTTTTCAATAAGATAATACTCGAAATAGCGAATATTACTTTATTAAAAATAATAGAGATAGGTCAAATAGTTTCTCAGAAAAATCTGGGGGGCGTGCGTAAAGCCTGATTCATAAACTCTGGCGGTCAGACATGAACGGTGGAGTTTATGAATCAGGCTTTAATAAATCGACTTCAACGGCGAGCCAGCCTGTTGCTGTTTTGGAATTAATTTTGAGGTAAAAATCTAAAACCTAACTATATATGTAGCGTGATGATTTTTTTTTTATAGGTAAATCGTCAACGCGAAAAACAGGTCGAGACGTGTTTTCGTTCCAAGTTCTGGTTTAGACACACTGAAAATCGCTCGAACACCCATCAGAGAACGAGCCAGATCCAGAGAGCTTCTAGAGAGACCCGGAGAAACACAGGAGGTGATGCTTTGCGGGGAGGTCCGTGACGAATGAAAAAAAAAAAAGGAGCTCGGACGAGGTAAACTAGATAAATTATTATTTTGGCTGATAATTACAGTATAATTATATTATTACATAATTCATAGTTCCAATTAAAATTGACTTTTTCCTGCTCATTTTTAATTTGCTACAAATGTTTTTATTTTTCGTTGGTATCTATAATTTTCAATTTGGACTATGGATGCCTACCTACCTAGTAAAATGAAATTATTGACATGATTTTATTGGGTTTCAGAAGGTGAAAAACCACGACAACAGGCTAGCGTTCACCGATGCCAACATACGAAACAATAGACTTTATTTAAATTCCGATGTATATCCGTACGAGCGATGGAGTCTCGATTTTACTAAAAAGCTAATTACCTCCGTCTATGACTCGTATGAAAACTTCCAAAGCAGCTATTATAGGCGAGAAATAAATGACCCAATAATGGATATTGGCGAATTTCTGCACACTTATTCTACATTATGCTTTTCTCACCTACAATCCGATGGATGGAAGCGTACGCACTGGAAACTTTAATTTTTAGTTTTATTTATGTTTATACAGTAAAATAATAAAGTAGTAGGTAATACCTTAATCAATTATCTCGTTTAATTTCGTAATTGAAAATTGAGTTTTCATATTATTTTTCCCCGTACACCAAATTACATTAAAATTATCAGCTGGACAAGTCCATACAAGTTATCAAATCATCTTCTTCAGCCTTAGCTCTCTCGCTCTTTCAAATTATCAGCTGGACAAGTCCATACAAGTTATCAAATCATCTTCTTCACCCTTAGCTCTCTCGCTCTTTCAAATTTTCCTCATAAATATGGATAATGGCCACATACTTGTGTACCGTGGAATTAGGAAAGAAGAAAGAAATTCCGTAATTGAAAATTGAGTTTTCATATTATTTTTCCCCCGTACACCAAATTACATTAAAATTATCAGCTGGACAAGTCCATACAAGTTATCAAATCATCTTCTTCACCCTTAGCCCTCTCGCTCTTTCAAATTTTCCTCAATTAGCTCGCATCATGATGTCTACAAGCTTAGGACACAATTTCTTGAGATACCCTGATAGCTCAGTGGTTAGCACTCTTGATTTTGGATCTTGGGGTCGCAGGTTCGAGCCCAGACTTTTCAGACTTTTTTAATAAAATACAAAAAAAAAAAGTCGTCAGTACTGCCGCCACCGCCACGGCCGCCGCCGCCATCAGCTATTGGGCGACGGCCATAAGTTGGCGGGCATATTGTACCACAGCCGCCGCCGCCAACAGAAACCATTGGACGGCCGCCATTTTCAACAACAACCAATGAATGGACAGGAGGAGGAGCCTAATTCAGCAGGAGGGACGGGACCAGCCCTGATTGGCCGAACAAAGAAACCTAATGGCGGCAAAGGGGCGGGGCAACATCGCAAAAGAGTCCATAAATGGGAAAAGGGGAGGAGCTATACAGCAGGAGGGCGGGGCCACGCCCCCTCAGGAGGCAGGAGTGGGGATGGTTTGTAGCGGCGGGAAACACTACTCGGCAGCCTATCAAAAATTCAAGATGGCTGCACTGCCGCCAATGAAATCGCACAAATTAAATCACGTGATTAGTTACGCTTACGTCAATTACGCCCTGATACCAAACAGACGAAACTATACGATTACGTCGCAATTACAATTTTCCATGATGCCTACCTGCAAGCCAGTTTGTGTTTTTTGCAATTCAAAAAAAGAAATAATAATTTTCTTTACACAAGAACGTTTGATTAAATGCACGGAAATTTTTAAAATACGTCACCAAAATAATTTGCAAGGAAAAGATGTGAAATTACCATCGGCTTTATCTGACGTGGAAGGCTATCATTCCAAGTGTTTGAGTAATTTCACGGCATTAAAAGCAAAATATAAAAAATCGGGTAATGATTCCGTTTCTACGAGCAGTGTGAAATCTTTATCAGAGCCTTCAACATCTGGTGTTACAGAGTAAGTACCTATACATATTATACAAATTTTTTCGATCATATACTGTGCGAGTTGTGATAACGCAGTTTCTTTTCATTTCTTTCCTTCGCTTTTCTGCTTTTTTGGATAAAAATCTCAAGTAACAGAGATATTTAAATAGGTAGGTACATCAATACTGAAATTTTTTTTTCTGCGATTGACAAGAAATGTCAGCATTTTTGACCGCTTGACAGGTCGCAAAACTTAATATTCTGGTATTTTGCAATAGTTGCTAAGGAATCAATGGATAACAATACAGGAAACACTTTTCCGGTCTAGGCCGGGAAAGTGATTCTCATACTGCTGAATAATTGGAACCAAAAGACAAACATTTAACAAGTATTTAACCGATTGCAGAAAAAATAGTATGTGTATTTCGGTGGAAAAGCACATTCTAGGCCTTCGGTGTTTGTCGTCAACTTACACCGTCGGCCGAGAATGTGTCACTTTTCCACCTAAATACACAATGTACTATTTCTTTTTATTAATGTACGTATTAAATTTCAGTGAGATTATGGAAGGAATTGAAGTTCCAGAAAATGCAGTAATCGAATCCGAATCATCAGTATGTGACGAACCGTTTGCAGTATCAGAAGATCCTTGTGACGACCCAGAAACTGAAAAAGATACTGATTGTTCAAAAGTATGTATTTTTTGCAATTCAAATCGCAAAAAGCATACAGGTCGATGGCAAAATTTACATAGTTCCTGTGCACAAGATATCGGTGAAAATATAAAGTCTCAGGCGACAGAAATGAATGACATGGGTTTATTAACAAAAAAAGGATGTCCAATTTTATACCATCGCATATGTCTCGTACAGTTCCAAAATAAATTCCAGTCGCATATTGCTTCAGAAAAGGAAAAAACTGATTGGCACATGAAACGTGTAACTTATGTAAGTGCTGCATTCGATAAGATTTGTTCATTCGTCTACGAAAATATCATTCGGAATAAGCACAGTTATTATTTAGATTTTTTGCGAACATTGTACGCTAAATATCTCAGTGAGGAAGTCAGAGATAGTAAAATTTCGCCCAATACTTTCTATACCCGCTATTTAGAAGAGAGATTGCTGAAAACATACCTTAAAGGCATATCGGTTATACAAAACAACAGAAGAAAAATAGTTAAACCATATACAGGCGTTGCGTTGAAAGATTCAGATTTTTCCCTTATGCAAGACGAAGAAACTGTACAAAAAGCAGCAGTTATCCTACGTAGATCCATCCGAGAGTTGGCAAAAAAATCGATACCAGAAAAAATATCGGTCTCTGATTTGATAAACGGAGAATGTAAAGTTCCTACTATTTTGTCAGAGTTCTACAACATTTTGCTTAGCGGCGGTGAATATCGTCGAAAAAAAAGTCCTCAATGCCAAAGACTGTCGAAATCGTTTTCGGCAGATGTTATTCATGCCGCTTGGAATGGAAAAATGATGCCTTCAAAACACATTATTAGGTCTGACCCTTAAAGGCTTAACTAACAGTAAAAAAATAATTAACATTTTGAATAGATACGGCCATTGCTCCAGTTACACTACGTTGCAGGAATTAGAAACTGAAGCCACTTTCTCATCCAGCAATCAATTAGATATTTGTCCCGAAGATATAATAAGAGCACCAAATTTATGTACAGGATTAGCATTCGATAACTTCGATAGATTTGTTGACACTGCTTCTGGCAAGGATACTCTTCATGATACTGTTGGGATCATTTTTCAAAATATTGTTGATAATATCGAGTCTGCCACTGAAACTGAGTCAGAGATGAATGAAAGTGTCGAAAGCTCGAGTCGTACAAAGAGACGTCGTACATTTGACACTATTACTCACGAAATGGAAGCATATACAAAAAAACCAAAAATCACAGAAACTCTGATGCCACTTCATATTGTCACGCAATGTTCACTCCCAATAAATTTCAAAATTGCTCAGCAAATCGACACAGTATGGATGCTTTCTCATGCTCTTGAAATAGAAAACATACCGATGTGGGACGGTTATAATAGTTTGTTATACAACGATAAGTCCAACCGACAGAAAATTTCATATTTAACAACTATAAGTGAGTCTCCAACTAGTGATAAGGTTGTTCTCGAATCCTTGAAGCAATGCCAAAAGGCTGCTGAAGAATGTGGCGAGAGATATATGCAAGTGACCTATGATTTAGGCATAGCAAATAAGGCGCTTAAGATTCAAAGTGACAAAAGACCTCTTTTCGATAATCTCTTCATACACATTGGTCCGTTTCATATAATGATGGCGTATTTCAAGGCGATTGGTAAATACATCGATAATTGTGGCTTAACAAATATTATGGTCGATACTGAACTGTTAGCTAGTTGCTCTGTCAATGGATTGATTACTGGCAAGCATTTTAACAGATGTAAAAGGCTTCATCCGCTTGCTGCTTTAGCGATTCAAATAATGCATTATGAAAGCTTTGTGAAATTAACAAATCTCGAAATCCCTGAAGAAACGAGACAGTATCTTGAAGACTTAAAAAATGAACGGCATGACAATCCGGAGATTAACAATCAACATTTATTAGAAATATTAAAGAAGTAGAATATGAGACAAGTACACTTGCTGGAGAGTATGGGAAAACTCCACAATTCTACTTGATATACTCAAATTTGGTTCATTACTATCTACTGTTAAATAGAAGCATTCGAATTGCAGACTTGGAGCTATTCAAATTTGTACTTCCGAAGATAACAAATCTTTTTTTCACTTTTAACCAACAGAATTATTCGAGACATTTCGTGAAATATTGTGACAATCTCCAAAAAGTGGACGAAACTCATCCCGGATTGAAAGAGCAGTTTGAAAAAGGATCCATTGGAATTAGAAGGACGAGCAAACCTTTCTCTCGACAACCTATGGATCTAGTGCTGGAACAAACAATCAATGCCGACGCTGCAAATAAATTAACAGGCATCATTCAATCAACAAATTCTATTTCAGCTCGGCAGAGGTGGTGTAAAAGCCATAGCATACGAGCGAGAATAATTACGCATGTAATGGAAACGACTGGATTGAGAAATCGACAGGATATTACAGCAGATCTGCGGAAGAGTTCTATTGACAAAAGTACCGACCAATTAAAAAAATTAATTGCAAATATAAGGCAAAACATGAATCCTTTTTCAAGCACTCTAGATGGAAACTACTTATATAACATTTCAAGTGGAAAGGCAGCGAAAGCAGATGTTGCGGAATTCCTTCTCAACGTTGAGAAAATAGGAAACGAACAGCGCGAAAAATTTATTACTGAGTGTGCCGAAGATGGTAAACGATTTGAGAGTGTTATAAAATGAAATAAAGTCTATAGTTTCACCGAATCACAAAAAAAGAAAATTAATGTTTCTGGAAAAGTTGTAGAGGTCCGTATGCAACGTGACTTATTTGGGAAACTGCTCGCAATTTCTTTGCAACAATCTCTACAACTTGATAAAATTTTGGCTTATCCATTGATGCCAGTTCCATTATCGTTATGTCACACATGGCCGTAGCTAGAGTCAAATGTGCGATAGGGCTTGACAAATTTGTCATAGGGCATACACTACATACCCCCCCCCCCCTCCCTTAAATTATAGGTAAACAAGGCAATTTTTTCAATAAATAATATCTCTGGCACGTAAACAAAATGGCGCTGATTCTCGCGCCGCCTTGGACCATTCGCACCAAGAATAATACACACAAATAGAGAAATCCATTGGTAAGTTCAATGCACACTGAGTGCATTCGTGTCCTACTAGCATGATATAAAGAAAGTGACAGAAATACATGTTTTTTGCACTAATTTCATCAATGGCGGTCTTCGCCATAACTACTACTACTATTACAGGATAGCTTATCATCATAAGGCCTGTGTATATCAAATCTCAAGCCCGCCACCACGCCAAAGAACCAGTGATTACGTAGGCAGCGTGTCGTTTCTCGCCTCGACGTAGGGTGTTTTCACCACAGGTTATGATCCCATGATAATATTTTTCATCATGAATGTATATTCTAAACTACGACCGCTGGCGAAAACAGTTGACGACGTAGTTGATGATGTCATCACTAGTGTTACACCATATGGCTGCAATTTCCACAAATGAGGCCGATAAGCAATCCTGTGTAGTAGTGTGTATTATCGTATTATCCTTGCATTTGCACTCGTTCGAAACGAAAAACTTCCTCTGTGTAAACGTCAAACATTGTTGCATACATTTAGGAGTCTTCGGAAACACTTATCCTCGCACTTATAATGGATTTCAGACCTTTTCATTATCTACTCTCAAATTTCTTAGAGAAACCTTAACGCATGTTGCGTTTTAAAGGTAGGGCATGATCATTTAAAAGATAGGTCATTGCCCCCCAATGCCCCCCTGGCTACGGCCCTGATGTCACATCGATGGAACAATGTGTAAGACAAATAAATCCGTTCTCTTGAAACTGCTGGAAAATAAAATACACGTGGAGCCACCATCACATGTAGATGTTCAAATTTTTGATGGGTTTTTCATGTTCCATCTTATGAAGGAGATTCCGGTGACTTTTGGAAACATTTCCAAAAAAATTTTGCAAATGTTCACGGTTAATACAGCGAGTACTGTCATAATTACATTTGACCAATATTTCTCTCCTTCCATTAAAGATAATGAGCATATTTTACGTGGAACCAGTAGGAATGAACGTTATCAAATCACCGGTGGTGAACAAACACGACCTGCTGATTTCTCCACAGTACTGAAGAACATCAACTTTAAAGAAGCCTGAAATTCATTTTAGAAGATTGGAGGAATCCTTCAATGGCACCATTCATTAAAAATAAGACAATATATGTTAATTATGAATCATGTTATAAGTACGAGGAAGTGAATGGTACTGTTTTGAGAACTGAGGAGGCAAATTTAGCATGTCCTGCACATGAAGAATCGGACACAAAAATAATCTTCCATGCTTGCAAAGTTGAACAAGATTCCAATGTTGTTATAAGATGTTCCGACACAGACATTCTGATCATTGCACTTGGTAACATGAAATTCCTCAATAAAAATGTAAAAATCTGGTTAAAAGTAGGTGTCGGGAATAATGAGAGGTACATAAATGTCAGCAAATTATATGAATTATTGGGTCCAGATTTAAGTCGTGCACTCCCAGCATGTCACGCCTTCACAGGATGCGACTTCAATCCAGCGTATTTTAAGAAAGGCAAGAAGCGGCCTTTCACAGTTCTCCAAAACTCTCCCCAGTTAATTAATGCATTTGCCAACATGCACAAGTATCCAGATATTGATAAAAATTAATTTTTGATACACTGGAGAAATTTATTTGTGAGCTGTACGGTTTTAAAACAATGAGCAGCGTGAATGAAGTACGATTAGCTACGTTCATGAAAGCCTATAAATTCAGCGACACCCAAGAACAGCTTAAACTACAGTCGACAAGTTTTGATGGATCCATATTACCCCCATGTAAAGTGGAGCTACAACAACAAATTCAGAGGGCTATTTATATTTCCAGTGTGTGGTGTAATGCACACTTCCAACATCCAACGTTGCTATCTCCTACAGATTGTGGATGGCAAGAAGTTGATAATAAGCTGGAGTTCTTATGGTTTGAAGGTGATCAGTTACCAACTTCGATCAGCGACATTATTATTGATAAAGTTTCTGAAACCAACGACGCAGGTAATAATAATATTTTCTGTAGTGAGTAATTAATTATAGATGCCACTTATATTGAAATTATTCATAATCATTTTACAGAATCTGATATGGTAACTGATGAACGAGATGACTATGATACCATGGAGCGTGAGCGTATTCAACGTGAAAGTGATTTCAACGATAGCGAGGATTCTGAAACCGAGGATTTATCCACTTTTGTTGGAACTGTCTACGGATATATTGACGAAGATACGTGTCTCTAAACTTTTAGATGTTACATACTTTTTGCGATTAAATAAATAAAAAACAAATGCGTTTTTGTAATTATGTCGAGACCCTATTACTTCACTAGCTCCTGCCGAATTCAGGTCCCATCAAATGACTGGCAGGATACGTTTTTTAGCTATCGTAATTATTAATGAAATGCTAAAAAAAAATCACCTTTTATGATTTATATCAATTGATAAAAAAAAAATTACGTGAATAAAATTATGGCAGGAGTATATAGGTCTACCTAAAACGGGGCAGGAGGTCGTTTTATGTCTTATTTAAATGTTATTAAGACAATTGATATAGTTTCAACTTTTATTATTTTGAACATTTGGACTCTTTTTTTCAACATGTTTGGCATACCGCTGTCAACCGTTGTCCCGCTAACAAGGTGGCAGGAGTTCATTTTTCTGATCAGTGATATTATTATTACAAAATAAAACATAAATCAAGCTTTATGAAATGGGACAATAAAAAGTGTCGCCAGCTCCCGTACTATTAATTGTGCGTTGCTGAATCAGGAAATAACGTGACTCGAAAAAGATTTCAGTAGGGTACTAGTAAATAAAAGCTTGGCTTTCGAGGCGCGAGAGGTAGTTAGACATAATATAATCAATAATGCAGCAAATGCTTTAAATGATGTAGGTATTACAAATTTCTCACGTTACAAAATTACTTCAGCTTTTAGCTTTGAATGTATGTTTTAGAGGATACATTCAATCAACATCTATACAATATAAGCTAGAAGTTCCCTTTTCAATTAACCTCAATATATATTTATATTCGGCTTGAAATCTCCCAACTAATTTTCTATTCATCTAATCAAATTATTCGGCTAACTTCAAGGCGGAAAACATTTTCAGCAATTTTCCTTCAGTATACCCGTAGTCGTGATTGTTGGCAAATTTATTAAACTAAAGTTCTATAATGTCTCGAATTTATTTTTATTTAAAATAACCAATTTGTCTAAAAGTTTTTTTTATTGCTAAAATAAAAAAGGTTTTATCTTTTACTAAAAGCTTTTTTTTTCGGGGAGTTAAATAAATTTAACTGTATTCAACTTTTTACTCCTAATCAATCGAGGAGGAGCTTCTCCAAATTCAGCCAATGGAAATTTTCTCTTCAATTAAATCCCTTATATTTAAATTCGCTTTAATCTACCGGTTCGTTGATTCTCCTCTTCGCTGCAATCCATATTTGAAGAGACTCTCAAGCTCTTTGAACGGTTTTAAGCATTTTATTACTCCTCAACAAATCCTGTATTGTTTTTTTCACAATATTTCAAATAAATTGCATTAAATTACATTCACTTTCTAGTAATATGAATTTTGAAATATTTATCCGGTATTTTCATTTCGCGGTATATTTGGCTCACATTAGGGGCCTATATTCTTCGCGATCTGAATATAAATATTAGCTCTCGTCGCGTACGTATCTTGAAAAATGTAAGCGCGTTGGGATTTAGGTAATTGCTAAATTATATAGTCGATAATGATTTTAATTTTGAAAGGCTTCTGACAAAATGATGTTCTAATTTCCAGTGAAAGCTGAAAGTCAATATCAATAACATTATAGTCGAGTTGTAGCGATTTATTCTCGGATATCTAAAGGATGATGGAGATTATGGTTTTTTTGAAGCATTTGATCAAAGTTTTCAATCAAATATTTTTAGAAAAAATTCTTTTGAATCACAATTTATATGTTAAATGGAATAATCAAATCCAATCACAAACATAGGAAGTGGTTGTGGAAAATATTTTTTAAAAAATGAACATATTTAGAATAAAAGAATTCAATTGCACGCTTGAAATTCAGAAAACTAGATTTTCTTGCCTATCCTCCAGAGACGTTTCCATTATACTCAGTCGTTTTGCGGTATATCATACATAGAGCTCATCAACAAACTTGATTTATCATTCTGATTATTAAACATTATGTTTTATAGAGAAAAGCCTCGCTTGATAGAAATGGACCAGACGAAAGTTGAACTTTTGCAAGGGTTGCGTTTTTTCTCCGGGCAATTGGAAATCGCAGATGAAATACATTCTGCAACTTTGTAATTCTGGGGTATTCGCAGATGAAATACATTCCGCAACTTTAATGTTTCAATCTTTGGTCCCTTGGAAGGCTACATAATAAAAGTGTATATGATTTCCATGTCTTTTCTTGACTACTTCTGTACAATCTTTTCAATCGATTCATGTTGACGCAATTTTTCACAATGAGTCAAATTTGCCCATTTTCCAAAACAAAACATTCGTATTCCAGAACAAATGCAATTCTCTTTCCAAACGATCGCGGAAACCCGAAAATGGAGCACAGGATAATATTTTATCGAGAGAAGCTAAAAGCTTTAATCTGAACCACACAAGATAAATATTTCGCCTTTTTTTGCCAGCACGGAGCATTCAAGAAATTTGACTTCATCGATGAGCCGAGTTACTTAGTTAGAAAAGTTTAATTAACAAAGTTTATATCGAGGGGTCCACCACTATGCTTACAAATGTACAATGATTTCCATATTTGGCAATCACTGATCAATGAATCTCATGTATTCCCAAGAATTGCGACTGATTGCCAATGATTTTCAGATATTTTTTATATGATTACCAGGTCATTTCCATTTTTTCTGGGGATTCCTATATCATTCCCAATTACTTGATTTCCTCGATGATTTCCTACAATCATCCGATTTTCAGCTGATTTTATCAAGAAAACAATGTCTAATTGTTAAGTTTCGCATTGATATAACCAAAATAAACAGTCTTCTCTCTTATAAAAACACATTTCCACTGAAAAATTGGCAACTTCTCTATTTCCAACTCTTTACAAAAGTTAGCAACTTCTATTTTCATGGTTGTCCACACCCACACAGATTTGGTTGCAGGTATAAATAGTCGTTGAGCCCTATACACCATCGCGTGTCTACACTGCATAAGATTTCACTAGAATCTTCATCTGAATCAGACAGACATCTTTAGTTAGGGTTTCACTCGAGTCTCGACAAATTTATTTCTAATTTTGATTCAGCTTTGCTATCGTCTCTGCTTCTCGCCCTGCCTAGTATTTATTCAGATTCCGAAAGGAGAATGGTGATTGCATTGAACGAGAAGCGCGAGGAGACGGCCTACCAACGCAAAGAAATCTTTGGGATGAATAACTGAATTGTTTTGTTAGAGAGTGATGTACAACTGAAATGTGCTACGATTTCTTCTATACCAGCAGAGCTGAAGGAGCTGGTCCAGCTCAATAAGTTCCTTTGAGGCGGAGAATTGCAGTATCTAAGTGAAGTATCACAGCTCAAAGAAAGGCTTATTGGAGAATTTGCAGGGGTTACTGCGGATCGAGATCTCCTCACGTGTCAACCGAGTATAATGCGGAAAAGCATTCGAATGCCCACATCGCACTCATCGCTGGACAAAACAAATTCAAAACGCAATTCAACCACGAACATATTGCTTAACTGTACAGACCAACAAAGGAAAAAGATTAGGCCTTGGTATACTAAAGCATAGCGCACATTTAGACACATGCGACGCAACCCACGCAAGGCAGCATACGCCACGTTTTTGTATTATGTAGCAAGCATTGCACGTCTGCAGATTGAGACGCACCACAGGGAAAGGCTCGAATCCGCCAAGAAGCACATGCGTCGCTCAGAGTTTGAGAATCAGATTCATGTGCATGCGTGCTTGTCAAATGCGTCAAATAGGAAAAATGCAGGAAGAAATGATTTAATTTGCGTTAGCCGGAACAGCCCACGAATTTCGTGCACTGTGTCGTTTGTGCTGCCCTGCGTGGGCTGCGTCGCATGAGTCTCCAATGTGCGCTTTGCCTTAGGCTTTACGTTTCTCTGGTGAAAACATGTGCTGCCTTCAGTACATAGGAAAAAGTCCAGGAATAGAATTTGTAATACTTCCAATAAATCTAGGGAATCCTGGAAAACTATCAATGACTTGCATGGGAAGAGTAAAGTTGTATCTGTTTCTAGTTCATTACAGGCTAACAATCTCAATAACTTTTATTGTTCTATTGCCACTAAATTATCCCAATCTGAAATTTTCTTTCCGTACCCCTACCAATGCTCTTGAGGTTCGCGACATACTTGGCACATTGAACAATAGGAATGGCTGGGGCAATCAACGACTCCTTTGTTTCTGGCGCATTTTTGGTTTGTTTAAAAAATGCCGTAATCATGCCTCTTTAGGAGGGTGGAGACCACGACACTCCCTCTAACTTTCCCCCAATTGCATTGTTGCCAACCCTGGCTAAAGTGGTAGAAAGGTTAGTGAAGGCAAGGGTGGTATCTTTCATAAGGGATCATGACCTTTATGAGCACGCAGGAATTTGGATTTCCGGATCAAATGGGTATTGATGATACCATTTTTGAATTCCTCGAACATTTGTATGTCCGAATTAACGATGGAGAGGTTGCTGCAGCGGTATTCTGTGATCTGTCCGAAGCATTTGATTCTGTTGATCACGGAATACTGCTGTGGAAGCTGGAGAGGTATGGTTTTAGAGGTGCGTCGCTGGAGTGGTTTCGATCGCATTTTTCTGGGCACGTCCAGAACGTCATTTTCAACAATGACTCCTCTGAGAAGCTTGGTGTTGGTGCTGGTGTTCCCCAGGGCTCGGTATTAGGACCACTGCTTTTTCTGATGTATGTAAATGATCTCTCACATCTTCCCATCAGTGTAAATTTACCATTTTTGCCGAAGATACCACCATCCTCTGGCATGGTTCAGATGCTGAGCTGCTCGGGCCGATTGTGAATGAGGACCTTGTAGGAATTAAACGCTGGTGCGATGCCAATGTCTTAAATTTTAAGTGGGATGTGCATATTATTCTTATAGAGGGCGAACCAATCACGACTCTTAGTGCAAGCAAGTTCCTGGAATAAACAATAGATAATACTTTGAAGTTTGAGGGCCACATATTTGATATAATAAAATCTCTTCTGGATGTTATGCTTTCAGAATAATTTCCAAAAATCTGGATCCATCCATTGCCAGGAGCTCTTAATTTGCACCTCGCTTTGCACTGATCGAATCTCACCTTCGATATGGTATTTGTTTCTGGGGATGTTGTGCTCAATACCATTTTGACTCTGTATTTATTTTGCAGAAAAGGGCAATAAGGTACATGTGTGGTGCAGGGGTTCGTGATTTCTGTCGGCCATTGTTTGTGAGGCTTGGTATCTAGACTCTCTGTTGTTTATTTATTTCCGAAATAGTTTGGCTCGTTTTCAAGAAGGATGGATATGAGATGTCTGCGGGCGGTCATTACAATATACGTCAGACTCACACTCTCAGATTGCCTATCCCACATTCGGAACCGGTTCGGAGCTCTATAATTTACGGAGGGAGATTTTTTTTTAACCATCTCCCCTTATGCTTGAGGAGGCAGACAAGTTATAAAAGATTCTACAGACTGACAAAGGAAACATTTTCTGCGAAAGTTTATTACCACATAAATGATTTTTTCTACAACTGTCAAAAAAAGATGATGTCTGCACACTGCCGGATTCGAGAGAGGTTTCAAAATTCATGGTTTTATTTCTATGATCTACAACATTGTCATACTTAAGGTCTGTTCTCACAGATATCAGAGCGAATTTCATTGGTTGTATATAGTTAAAATACTGGTTGTTGGCAATTTACACCAATCAGAAACGCTCTGACTGGTTTGTGATTTCTGTGAGAACAGACCTAATCTTCATCTCGTTCTTCTTCTCCAAGCTCTAAACTCTTCGTATCTCGGGTTTAGCTATTTGCTCAGTTATTGGGAAACTCGTTGGGATATGAAATTCATTCCAAATGATCTAGAACTCAACGTTGCCTAAAACTTAGTCTTAAAGGCAAATACACAACTGACCGGTACGCTGTATCGTCTAAAATGTATGATATGCGATTTCTAGGTTAAGCGGCGTTTCCACATGCATAGTTTATTGGCGCCAGTCGACTGGCGTAACTTTTCTGGCACGTGGAAACGCGTAAAATTAACTGGCACCAGTTAACTGGCGCCACTGATTCATGCGCCAGTAAAGTAGAATGGAGGTCTACTTTTTGGCGCCAGTTTGCCATGTGTGACAGTTTGTCAAGAAAAATAGGAACGTTTTCACTAATCATTTTCAGAAAAATAATGAAAATGTCAAGTAAATCTAAAAAAATGAACATAAAATTTATGGAAGAGCATCCCTGTTTGTGGAATGTGTGTTACAAAGACAGGAATAAACGGGATGATGCTATAAGGATAAGTGTTGACGTATTGTGCGAGTTCTCGTGTTCTTGAGTGGTTTTGATATCACTGCTGCTAAAAGTAAAATCAGAAGCTTTAGAAATACTTCATGGTCTTCATCCGCTTACTCAGATAGTAAATTATTTGATGCTCATAGAAGAGCTTTTCTGCGTGAAATCCATTTTCGTACCCAGATCTTGTGTTTATGTCTCTTCTTGTTTTTTCGGGTCTTCTACAATAATTCTAGAAACAAAATATCCACACATTTTAATATGTGCTTGAACCATTAAAGTTGACGCCGTTTTTCATTTTTCTACTGCGCCAGTTGAAAGTTTTTGATATCAAATGGAAACAGATACTGGCGCCACTATTATTACGCCAGCAAACTATGCTTGTGGAAACGCCGCTTTAGAATGAGATGATATTCCCAGCGATTACAACATGATTCTCAGCGATGGCCAATGGATTACTGTGTGATTCCCATGGAGTCCTAGGAGATTCCTAGCGATTCCCAGGTTATTTCCAGGGACTCTCAAGTGATTTTCATGTATTCCTTCTTGATTACTATGTGATTCCCAAAAAAATGTACAATGATTTCCACTAGTGGTTTACCCCTCGGTTTATATCGAACGTGTATCATTTAAATTTTAATTCACATTATAGAATATTGAGCTACAAGTTTAGTAAAGTGAGGTTTCACCAACTGAGTGTTGCTAGTTTTATGTACGAGGGAGCGAAGCGAGCTAGTGCTCTAAGGACACACAAAATTGGTTAAATCCTTTGCTTACGCGTTGCTTACACTATTTTATCGTATTTTGCCTATAAATTCTTAAAAAATAGTAATTTACATTATTAGCCAGGTAAAAACTGCTACCTGGCGTATAATGTACAATAATTTATTTGTTTCTCATCATCATACAAGCCTTCGTTTTTGGTTGTTGGTATAACTATGACAACGTAGCGTTGTTAAGGTCATTGTTTATAAATAAGTTGTCAAATAAGTCTGCTCTCTACCACTTTGCTGCATATTGAGTTTGATGACAAATTTGCTTTTCGCATGTTTCTCTTCGAAAAATGAATGTACCAGAAGCCATTATCAAAGAAGCCGCAGTTGTAGCAAATAGCTTATTACCAAAGAAGTCTTCAAGAAGGTACGAGTAAGAATATACAAATTCAAAACTTGGCAAGAAAAGAATAGCGTAGTTGGTGTGGTAGAAGATGTTTTACTAACTTACATTAACCAACTTTCTAAAAGATTCAAACCTGATAGCTTATGGTCAAAATGGTCAATGTTGAAAAGCTGTCTGCAAGTTAAAGAAAATATTCCAGTTGACAGGTTTGTTTTTCTTTGGTCAGAGTTACCAAAATAACACATTTTTTATTTATTTTGTAGATATTATAAAATTTTGGCTATTTTAAAGAGAAAATGCGAAAATTATGTCCCAAAAAAGGCAAAAGTTTCAACTAAGGAGCAAGTTGAACAGTTTATTATAGAAGCTCCTGACTAAAATTGGTTGTTATGTAAGGTTATCACCATATTTGGTACTTGCCGATGTGACGAGCTGCTGTCTTTGACCCTAAACCATGTGGAGAATGCAGGTAGATACATTATAGTCACTTTAAGAAACACAAAAAATCATACAAGTAGAAAATTTACTGTAACCGACGATGACTGCAACTTTCAGCCCTGCAATTTATATAGAAAATACGCAGCTCTTCGCCCTGTTAATGCAGAAAATTTGCGCCTATTTTTAACATATCGCAGCTTTAAATGTATCGGCACTTAACGCTGGCCAGCATACTATTGGCGGCGTTTTCAAAAAAATTGCGGAATATTTGGAGTTGCCCGAGCTGGAATTTTATATCTACTGGTCACCACTCTTTCCATCGATTTGGGGCCACGACGGTTGTAAATGCTGGCGGTGATATTTTAACTTTGAAACGTGCCGGTGGTTGGAAGTCCAGCACGATTGCTGAGAGTTACGTGGAGGACTTCATCAATAAAAAAATTTAAATTTCGAAGAAAGTGTTTCCCGCATCAGAAAACTCAACAAATTCAATTGATTCATTTGAAGATTCAGTAGCAGAAAAATCTACGTTAACCCGTTCACCATCTACAAAATTTTGACTTGTAAAAAGTTTTTACAGTTTAGCTGTCAATTTTGATAAATGACGTTTTACAAATGAGTGACAAATAATAGTAGATTATACCACGAGATAATAATGATAGCTATTATTCACGAGGAATATTTACGAACTGAGCCCTATTAGCGGCGAGGGAGTAACATCTCGAGGGAATAATAGCCATTATTGCGAGTAGTATACTCTACTTTATTTACGACAAATTAATTTATTTGAAATTTTCTTTCCAAAAAACGCTCTTTGTTCATCCATCTCAATACAAATACACAAGCACTACGCGTTTGACACTGACACTTTTGAGTTTGTTCAGGTATATTGTTTCGATGGTAGTACTACTTATTTAATTTGAGAAATTTTGTGACTGGTGCGCAAGCGGGAATAATGACTATTATTCCCTGCGGGAATAATATATGGCATTATAACTGCCAAAATCACAAATATAATACTCACATTATATGTCAGTCGTAAATAATTTTTTTTACTTTTGACATGATATAAAAATAGTTTTTAAAATGATATTTTCAACAGATATGGTGGCCACTTTGAGGTTGTGTCTCTTTTTCGGTTACCTAGAAACCGCTAAAAATTAAAAGGAAAAAGATCAAAAAGAACTGGTAATGGTTGCTATGTGGTAAAGTATTCCTATGAAGTGAAGCGGCATTTTACTACTCAATTTTGAATACAGTTATGTATCACATTACTGTCAAAAATGCGATAGTAGATTTTATTTTTTAGCACATCTTTCAGGTAGGTGCAAAGAAGCAAACATTCCTAATACATAAATAGAATGTTCAAAAATTAATATTTTCATCGAAACAATCTTAGAATATCAATTATACATTCCTAAAAGAACATTCCAAAAAGCACTTTGAGGGAATATTCTGAGAATATGAATATTCTTTCACTGTTATGTGATAGTTACTATTTTGACCGTGGCAACTACATTATTGGCTAATCCATTGTTGTACCATACGTTCAGTCAAAGAATATTTATCTTGATTGCCCGGGAAAGATGTATGGTGTCTGAGTGTCATAATATGCGGTTGCAGAGCAAATGCATTATCAGCTAGAAACAAAGGTGAATGTGTACCCAATTCACTACCAGCTGAAAATTGTGTAGGGATACTCGGTTCTCTTTTGTTATATAATCTGGATGCTTCTTTTATGGTATTATACCAAGTTACACAATAAAATTTTACTACAAATATGTTGTACAACTTTGTTATTTATCATATTTTGTTACGTCTGGAACCGGCCCAAGACATCTAAGATTTTCAGTCAGAAGTTTATAATTTCTATGCATGTCTCTCGTGGAAAGAGAAAAATACTATTATGAAATTTTACCGAAACATTGACCACAAAGTTTAAACCATGCAATAAACAGACTTATCCTAAATATTCTATTAAAACAGAACCATCCAAGCCAAATAACGTACATGCGACCACAATGACCCGTTTTATCCTCGCCACAAACAAGCGGATATGGCCAGAAGTTCGAAAGGTTGATCCCTAAATCTGACGTTCAACCGGAACTATGGGACTTTGCTCCTCGTATAGAGGATTATGTTTCTGTGTTTTCGATTTATTCGCTCTTGAATAAATGGCCATCGCTTACAATTAAGTATGCGACATTAAAGCAATTTTTTTTTTTTTATAGAAAATTGCTTCATGAGCTGTCACTTTATAATGTACAAACTTCTTCTAGCCAACGAAATCAACTAAACATTAGTTGAAAATTCGAAAATTTCCCTCATCCACTACTGATTTTTAGTTTACAAACTCTTTGAGTGGGCGCAGGCATCGCCTATTAAATCTGCCGGATGCTATTCCATCGACAAAACGGACCAAAGCATTGATATAAAATTTCAACAAACTTTTCCGACATTCAAATCTCATATGCGGTGAACGTTATCTCGTGTGGAAGGATTCGTTTTCGTCTCATCTCGACTGCGTCATGTTATCATTAGATAATCCTATAATAACCTCAGATATAGACTAAATCACGATAGAAAGTGAAGTTGACAGTTCGCGTTGACATTTTTAGTAAACTTTTTCTTTAGGTTGTCAGCATGCGTTAGCGCTTCGATTCCGCCAGCTGGGATAAACGACAGGGTCGTATTTAGAAAAGTGATATACATTTCAGAATAAAAATGTATTTTCAATTTCTTTAAAGAAAGTTAAGTTATTAAAATCCAAAAATTCTAAAATTAGAGTCCAAAGTAAACACTTATAATAAGAGTAAACACTTAAATCCATACTAAAACCAGGTTTGAAACGCAACACCGAAACACAAAGTCACAGAACACTACATAAAAAACCAAAAAACCGATTGCGATAATAACAAATAAAAAAATAATGCAGGAAACGGCAGAAAACTGAAAGATTTCACACAAAAACTCGAAATTCAAAATTCAAAGACCCGAATCTGTTATTTTTATGTGTCAAATCAAAATGTCATGTACCATTATTGGATAGTTGCCAGAAAACGGGACAGATCTGGGGATTTTATTTATTTTCAACTGGTGAAAATAACGGTCAAAATTCAAACTCTCTCGTGAATATGACTATAACTGTGCACCTGAATTTTCCATCGTAATGCCTGTTTTCCACCAAACGGACTGTTGAGTTTGTGTTTTAAAATATGTTTTAAAACAAAAACAAAACTGAAATAAACGCAAAACTCTTGTTTCCATCAAGCGGACTACGTTTTGTTTTCTCGGGGAAACAAAACTCCAACTGTCTCAAAACACGCTAGTCTTGAAAATGTTTGGGAAAAGTTTGAGTTTGGGTTTTGTTTTCGTTTTGTCTGCTTGGTGGAAAACCGGCATAAGATATGCACGAAAGTTCTACCTGGCAAAGCCACATGGCACATCTTTATGTGACTCATTCTGAACTCGTGGCAGACTCGAATGCGAAAAGAAAGAGTTATAGTTTATTCACGTGACTCGCTCTATCTAAGCTGATTCAATAAAGGCATCCAAGACGGCAATATTTGGCAATTATACAAAAGGAATAATAGTATATTACATACCGAGTAGGGAAGTGTTTCATTACTGTCGAGAGATTTATATAGTCAATCTAGACGCGAAGCGTCGAGATTGAATATTAATCTCGAGACAGAAATGAAAACTTTCCTCCGAGGTTTGTATACTATTTTATTTGCAAGCACACTATTAAT
Source organism: Ceutorhynchus assimilis (assembly GCA_917834065.1). Lineage (NCBI taxonomy): Eukaryota > Metazoa > Arthropoda > Insecta > Coleoptera > Curculionidae > Ceutorhynchus > Ceutorhynchus assimilis. The sequence goes on from OU892288.1 coordinate 13,215,853, forward strand.
TATGATTAGCTATTTAATTTTTTTTATCCAACACATGACAGTTATGACTGTTATTATTAATGTCATTTTAGACAAGTAAACTATCAAATAACACACTAGTGTGTTATAATACATAACTCACTAGTGAGTTATGGATTATAACTCACGTTCATATTTAAAGTAGTATTCTATTTATTTATTACTATTACAAGCAAAATTCACATTGATATTGAATTTAAAGGAAAATGTTAACGGTTTATTCGAGTAATTTTAAAATTCGTTTGTTCACTGGAACCAGACGGTCCCATATCGGTACAGCTGCTGATAGTGCTAGAAGACGCCGACGCATAGAACCTTGTATTTTTTTTGTATTATCTCATAAAAAAACGATTTCTTCTACTTGTTGGATAAAACATTGTATGCCACTCGTGTGTTATGTTTCCTAAGTCAGTTGAGAATTTATACCACTCGGCCTGACGGCCTCGTGGTATAAATCTTTCTCGCGTGACTTATTTTCAACATAACACACTAGTACCATAATAGCTATTTATGTATCAAGGGGATTATATATATCATAATGCCCGAAGGCGAAACTAGCCCGAGAGCCTTTGGCCCGAGAGATATATTTCGCGTGAAGGGCAATATTATCTTAAAATCCCCGTGGTGCATACAATGCTTTATTTTCTACTCAGCACAATGTTCTTTCATCAATTTATTATTAACAAAATCAGTTAAAGGACCCCGCAGAAACCTTATGAGAACTGGCCCTCAGTGGAATCTCATGAAATTTTGCATATTGATAGTTCTTGACCTATAGATTAAAAGTGTCCATGGGCACAAAGTTGTAAAAATTCACCTTTTTGAGTTACAGTCGTTTAAAGTTGCGTCAAATGTAAAATAGCTCAAAACTTATACAGTCTAGTTTTTTGCCCATGAATATTAGAACATCATAGTATCATTGTAGTATAATACGTTTTCAATTATACGATTCCAGAAATGGAAACTTTTGAACCATAGGCGTCTTAAGAGGGGTTAAAAATAATTATAAAATAATTTATACATCAAGTGAGTTTAAATGAATGTTTACCCATAAGAAGAAAGTTTAACTTACGAGCCGTAGCGAGTGGGTTGATTTTTTTCGAATAGTGCATACAATGCTTTATTTTCTACTGAATATAAAGCGGCGTTTCCACATGCATAGTTTATTGGCGCCAGTCGACTGGCGTAACTTTTGTGGCGCGTGGAAACTCGGAAAATTAGCTGGCGCCAGTTAACTTGCGCCACTTATTCATGCGCCAGTAAAGTAGAATGGAGGTCTACTTTTTGGCGCCAGTTTGCCATGTGTGACAGTTGGCAAAAAAAAATACAAAAGTTTTCACTATTCGTTTCCAGAAAAGTAATGAAAACGTCAGGTAAATCTAAAAAAATTGAACCTATAAAGTTTATGGAAGAGCATCCCTGTTTGTGGAATCACAAACTTTTGTGTTACAAAGCTAGGAATAAACGGGATGATGCTATAAGGATAAGTGTTGACGTATTGTGCGAGTTCTCGTGTTCTTAAGTGGTTTTGATATCACTGCTGCCGAAAGTAAAATAAGAAGCTTTGGAAATGCCTCATGGTCATAAGAGGAATAAGTACAAATATGAATTTAGTTCACCAACATCTTGAAGAACAAAGACCTGACATCCTTGTTCTCACTGAAACTAAAATCAGTTCTGCAACACCTATTGTGAACTATCTTTATCCCGGCTATGACCTACACCACCGATTTCGACATAATTTTGGGATCTGTGTGTACATTAAAAATGACCTTTCATGTCATCGAGAGGAGAAGCTAGAACCAGCGAACCTTGATATCATATGGCTAAAATTCACCTCAAAGTCATCGTCCAAGTTTATCTGCTGCCTCTACCGACCGCCAAGTAACACCGATTACCAAAACTTTTTCGCGACATTATCCGAAAGCTGTGATAGTATACAGTCAAACTATCCACAGGCGGAAATTGTCTTTTTAGGCGATTTCAACGTCCACAATATACCCTGGCTGAAACACCACAACAAAACAGATAACGAAGGCAGAGAAGCAGAAGCTTTTGCCATAAGTTGTGGTCTAACGCAGCTTGTCGATGAACCTACCCGTATCTCAGAAAGGGGCGAATTTGCAGCGCTTTTAGACTTGTTCCTAACCACCAATCCTGACTCGTACACAATTCAAGTAGATGCTCCACTTGGTTTGTCCGATCATAAACTTATAATAACAAAGTGCGAAATGCTCATCCCACCAAGCCTACAACCACTTCCTCGTAAAATGTGGCACTATAAATCGGCAAAATGGAATGACCTAAAACAGTATTACCTGGATTTTCCATGGCAAGAGGTTTGCTTTAAAACAGCTGATCCCACTATTTGCTGTAATGAAATAACACAAGTAATCTTATCTGGAATGGACGCATATATCCCACATACAACTAAACGTAGAGCTAATGCAAAACCTTGGTTCAACAGCCAGTGTCAAACGGCTGTACAGAAAAAACACAGAGCATATAACCTTTGGAAACGACAACAAACCGCTCAAAACCACACAGAATTTATAGAAGCCAGAAATAGTTGCAAAATTACTATTGACTCCGCCAAAGAAACATACAATCAAAGAATAAAAAACAGGTTGCTGAATTGTCCAAGTAGTTCTAGGTCTTTTTGGTCTCTTGCAAAAGCTGTTGAGTCTAACTTCACCAAGTCATCCATACCACCACTTACAGATAAAAATAATCACTTATCCATAACATCAGAGGAAAAAGCCAATACGCTTGCCCAAATGTTTTCCTCCAACTCCAACCTAACAGTGCCAAACGGAAAAACTCCACCGTTCATTGAAAGGGTTTCCCATAGTATGCCAGAGGTACCCTTTTGTCACAGAGAAATACGAAAATCCCTAAAAAAGCTGGATACAAACAAAGCAATGGGTCCGGATGGCATTTCCCCAATAGTACTCAAAAATTGCGCCAACGAACTCACCCCAACTTTCGCAAAATTATTCAATTTGTCTTACAGGCAAGGAGTATATCCATCATCATGGAAGTCTGCCGCAGTACAACCCATTCCAAAGAAAGGAAAAAAGACAGATCCGTTAAACTATAGACCAATTGCTCTACTTCCGGTGATATCAAAAGTAATGGAAAGAGTTGTGAACAATCACCTAACCAAGTACTTGGAAAAGTACAAAATTATCAACGATAAGCAATACGGATTTCGAAAATATAGGTCAACTGGCGATTTACTTACATACGTCACTCACTTATGGCAAAAAGCGATTGAGTTGCGGGGTGAAACAAGAACAATTGCCTTAGATATATCTAAAGCATTCGACAAAGTTTGGCATGAAAATCTGCTCAACAAGCTCAAAGCAATGGGATTATCGCCGAAACTTTGCACTTGGTTTGAAAGTTACCTAAAGGACAGATCCATTTATGTTGCACGGGATGGCCAGAACTCCAACTCTTACCAAATAAATGCTGGTGTGCCACAGGGAGCAATCCTTTCGCCAACTCTTTTCCTGATTTACATAAATGACCTCATAGATAAAACAGTAAATCCACTTTATTGCTTTGCAGACGATGGCAATGTAGTCTCCTCACTCATACCACCCACAGGTCTTTCCGCACGTGAATTCCATCATCTTAGACTAACTCAAATATCGCAGATAAATAACGACCTGGAGATAATAGAGGACTGGGGTAACAAAAACATTGTACAGTTCAACGCGCAGAAAACCCAAGCAGCTCTGTTTTCAAAAAAGACCAGCACCGGTGAGCCAAACATCATGCTATCTGGAAGTGCTGTCACATTACAGAGTCAGTTGAACATCTTGGGGGTTACTGCAGAGACCAACATGTCTTGGCACAGTCACGTGGTAGATATTGCTAAAAGGGCCTCCCAAAAGCTGGGGGTGCTATTTCGTACAAGACATCTGTACACACCAAGCCAATTGCTGACACTCTACAAAGCCCAGATTCGACCAACTATGGCGTACTGCTCACATATATGGAGTGCAGCACCCAAACATACCTTAATGCTTTTGAATACCGTGCAAAAACGAGCTATCAAGCTGATCAATGACCGCGCACTTACTCGTAACTTGGATGGTCTCGAACATCGCAGATCTGTGGGCGATTTATCTCTCTTCTACAGGTACTATCACGGAAAATGCTCTGAAGAGTTGGCACGTATGATTCCACCGAGAGTAGCACCTACCAGGCAAACCCGTCAAACAGACGGTAACCATGAATTTACTGTCAAACTAGAGGCACCAAGAACCTCATTATATCAGAATTCATATCTCTGGAGAACAGCATCGCTGTGGAATAAACTCCCTGCGACGGTTTTCCCTGCAGGTTACAACCTGAACCGTTTCAAGACCAACATACACCGACATTTCCGCGCACTTGCGAGTGCGCATATCCGTAAAAAAAAAAAAAAAAAAAAAAAAAAAAAAAAAAAAAAAAAAAAAAAAAAATGGTCTCCATCCGTTAACTCAGACAGTAAATTATTTGATGTTTCTAAAGCTTTTCTGCGTGAAATCCATTTTTGTACCCAGATCTTGTGTTTATGTTTCTTTTGCTTGTTTTTTCGGGTCTTCTGCAATAATTCTAGAAACAAAATATTCACAGCAACATTAAAGTTGACTTCATTTTTCATTTTTCTACTGCGCCAGTTAAAAATTTTTTGATATCAAGTGGAAACAGATACTGGCGCCACTGTTATTACGCCAGCAAACTGGCTCGTGCGCTGGCACCAATAAACTATGCTTGTGGAAACGCCGCTTAATGTTCCTTCATCAATTTAGTATCAAACATGTACCTTTACTACCTGTACTCACCTCATTATTTGCCCATAATTATTTTTATGTCATACCAGTACATTATTGTGTTTTTATACCTTAGATACCATCTATATAATTCATTACTTTATGCCCGTGCGGGCATAAAGTACACATTATGGCCCGCGCGGGCATAAAGTACACATTATGGCCCGCGCAGGCATGACATAAAAGTTTGTATGCACCACGGGTACTAATAGATATATACCCTCGGGCAACTTACGAACCCTCGGGCCAGAGGCCCTCGGCTTTGTAAGACTGTCGCCCTCGGGGCATAATCATCTACTTAGTACCCTTGATACATAAATAACTATAAAACCCCTCTTAGGACGATTATGGTTTAAAAGTCGCCATTTCTGGAATCGAATAATTTGAAACGTGTTATACTATGCATATGTCGTTCTAAAATTCACGAAGTAACCGAAAAAACTAGACTGTATAAGGTTTGAGCAATTCACATATGATGGAACTTCGAACGACTGTAACTCAAAAAAGCGAATTTTTAGAACTTTGTGCCCATGGACACTTTTAATCTGTACGTCAAGAACTATCAATATGCAAAATTTCATGAGATTCTACTGAGGGCCAGTTCTCATAAGGTTTCTGCGGGGTCCTTTGTGTGACAGAATATTGTTTTGTATTTTGACATGTACCTGTACCTGTGACCTGTACCTTCACCTGTGACCTGTACCTAGAAACGAAATAAATTAATATATCTATAAATATCTCATAAGGAAAGGCAACGGTGGTGGTCGTGTGGGTTAACGTGCTGGACTACATGGGAAACGTTGATGGTAGACCGGGTTCGAATCTTGGCTAGACCGAAATAGCTATTTATGTGGGCATTATAATCTTAAAATCCCCGTGGTGCATACAATGCTTTATTTTCTACTCAACACAATGTTCTTTCATCAATTTATCATTAACAAAATCAGTCAAAATCAGTTAAATTTGTGTGACAGATTATTGTTTTGTATTTTGACATGTACCTGTACCTGTGACCTGTACCTGTACCTGTGACTTATACCTTGAAACGAGATAAATTAATAGATCTATAAATATCTCATAAGGCAAGGCAACGGTGGTGGTCGTGTGGATTAACGCGCTGGACTACATGGGAAACGTTGATGGTAGACCGGGTTCGAATCCTGGCTAGACCGAAAATTATTTTCGGTCAGACATTTAGGCTTTGATCCGAATATAACCAGACGTGAACCAAAGTAACCGAATTGGTTGACAGATGGTGACTGAAAATTCTGGTTACTTGGGGAACGAGAATATGAAATAAAAAATAATTGACAGAATTTACAGATAAAACCAACAGAACCGACATCCGATAGCCGGTAACTATTTTGAAATTTGGTTAACTAGATATCAGGAAACCAAGGTCCTAAAGTAACCACTTTTCCAGGAACCAGAGTAATTTGAAACGCAAAAGCGGGCGTTATGGATCGTTATAGGTATGTTAACGTATTTCGTTTCCTAGGTATTATGGATCTATAATAGTTAAGTAGAAAATAAATAACTATAATAATAAAAAATAAAGCAAACTTGCCAAAATCTGTCATTTATTGTTTTGACGTTTTTACCTGACAGGTTCTCATTGTTCCCAGCAAAGGTAAATAAATTAGAGTGAAGGAAATCGGTGAGGGAAATCAAATAGGGAAATCGGTGAGGGAAATCGAAGAGGGAAGTGACACTTCCAAATTTTTAAAAAGTCAGTAATGTCAAGATTACCTATATGATTGCAAATAAACATAATTAATCGTGGAAACTTCTCTCTAAATTATTGCTTGACAAAATCCTTGCAGCCGTGCTTGTCATCTTGTCTTACGCTATCCGTTACCGCGGGTGACCTAATCTATTAGGGACATAAAGCTTCCGTATTTTTGCTCGGCATCCGTATCGGTATCGTACTGCGCATGTGCAGAAGCGATACGGAGGCCAAGATACCGTACGTACAACGTAACGTTACGGCCCTCTCGCGGTATCCGTATCGGTAACGTATCTTGACATTCCTGACGCATGTGTCAAATTTTAAATGAATATAACCTCACTTTTCTTCCGGGTTGATTTAATTTGTTTAGTTTATACTTTCTTGAGTTTCTTGTGTGTTTAGTGCTTCTCTATCGCAAAAAAATAACAATTTTAAGGTTAGATATAAAATCGCCGGAGTTTTGAGACAAAAATTTCTAGGTTATGAGATACGTTTACGTTTACCGGAACAGGGAGCGCTTTAACAGCCTTTTCGCTTGTTAACGTATCTAGTTGCGTTACGGATACCGATACCGATACCGGCGAATTATTTCAAGTAGCTTTATGTCCCATAAAGCGTAACTATTCAGATTTTCCGTATAGAGCTTTCTAGAATACATTTCAATAAATCCTCATGCTCGTATTACATCTGTGTATTTTTCCGTGTATTTATTCATGTAGTTCAGGGTGACAACCGAAAAACTTCAAACGCATTATAAGTCAGCATTATGAAAAACAAAATAATGTTGGCACCCTGAACTACATGAATAAATACACGGAAAAATACACAGATATAATACGGGCATTATGGAGGTACATTAAATGTATATAGAATAGAATATTCTTCTTGCCACGTTTTCACAATGGATATAACTAAAATTTATTTTCTCGATTTTGAGGTGAGAATGTCATTATTCCCGCACACAAAATCATTGAAGAATGAAGCTCATTCTTCAACGATTTTTAGTGACATTTAGTTTTCAAAGTATACCTATTGGCACCTTCAAAATTGTCAAACGTTTCAAAATAATAGAATCCACTTGTCAATTGGTCGGTAAGTAAGTGTCACCCATGGTACGCGCACTTGTATTGAACGATCCTGGCCACTTTTAATGTGCCACAAGCCGCTCAGGGGGCGCGCATGTTCATCGCTGGTAATCGATTTTAGTGAACGTCTTTGGATATTGACGCTATCAGCTGTCATACTGGTCGGTTGGTCGTCAAATAATTTTTAGTTTGTCAAACTTTTTATGAATCATTTTCATTAGTTGTAGTGTTTTTACTTCTACCCAGTTTTAGTTCAGGTAAGTTTTATCTTTATCATGGCGTCAATCCCATTGGTGATGAAATTGATGTGAAGACAAACAGAAAAAGTTCAATTATCATTTATACAGGGTGTCCGTTTTAAGTGATACCACTATTGCTATCTCGGAAAAGGTAAGAGATACGGGATCGGTTAAATTAGAAAAAAGTTGCCTTTTTTGATGCCCATTCAAAACTCATTTACAGTGTTGCCGAATTCCTTTTAGTTTAGGAAATACAGGGTGATTTCTAAGAAACGCCTAAAACTATTTCATCAATTATTTTGAAAACTATTGATTTTCGGGACCCAATTTAAATTTGAATGTTTTATAATTTTTATCGCTTTACAACATGGCATCTTCAAATTTCAAATCCGACGTTTCGTGGTAGAGCTACTATCATCAACTTCATTTTTTTAAATACGGACCTGGATTTTTTATGTCATTTTTAGGAAGCTCCCTTTATTCCCTTTTTAACGATATACCTCTTAAGTATGATTGGCCGACGTTTCTGCTTTTAAAGGTGATCATCAGTGATTTTTACCAAAATGTTACCCTAATTCGGCCCTGCAATTCGTTATTTGTAACAAAGGCGGTCTAACAAGTACTATTTTCCTTTTATTTAGAACACATAGAATTTATATCGGAAATAATGAATTAGAAATTAATTATTATTGTAAATATGTACTCAAATTGAAGTCCATTATTCCTTAAGCATCATCTGCATTTCCCATTTAATTTTTTTCAATATTATTTTATATGTATTGTTTTTCACCGTCCGCGAAATTCAATTTCGCCGCCGCCACACCTCACATGGTGTGTATACCATGACCTCGAAACTTTGCAGCATTCTGGAGACTATCTTGCCTCGGCCGCAAGCAACCAAGGCATTTCGCGGTCTTGGTATACAAATACAGATCGTTTTACCATGGTTCATACTTGACCTTGAAACTTAAAAAAAAAGGGTTGTTGTAGATTAATTATTCATATTATGACACATTCAATTTTTTTGTGTCAAAAGTATGAACCCTGGTGAAACAAAGTTTACATAACTATTATTTATTCTAGCACATGCAGCCCTTACCCTCTCTTTGAATTCTTCTAATGTCTCTGGTATTTTCGTAAACTCCATAATGAAAATCACTGTACTCATATTCATTTAACAATTATTATAAAATGAATAAATAATAAAGAAATGTTTGACATGTTGCACAGCTGTCAATCTATTTTTTTTTTCAAGGCATTTTTTGATGAAATTTATTTATATTCCAATTCCATATCACTGATGCCAACCTGAATTTGTGAAATTACAATAATATGTATGTACGTAATTAGTTTTTAAGTAGGTAATTATTTCAATTATTGTTCACAATTAGATAATTTTAAGTGTTCATTCAAAATTATTTTGTTAATTGTGTTCTAAATAATAAAGGAAAATAGTACTTGTTAGACCGCCTTTGTTATAAATGACGAATTCCAGTGCCTAATCAAGGTAAAATTTTGGTAAAAATCACTGATGATCACTTTTTCGAGGAGAAACGTTGGCCAATCATACTTAAGAGGTATATCGTTGAAAGAAGAATAAAGTGCGCTTTCTAAAAATGACATAAAAAATCCAGGTCCGTATTTGAAAAAATGAAGTTGATGATGGTAGCTCGATCACGAAACGTCTAATTTGAAATTTGAAGATGTCATGTTGTAAAGCGATAAAAATTATAAAACTTTCAAATTTAAATTGTGGCCCGATAATCAATAGTTTTCGAAATAATTGATGAAATAGTTTTAGGCGTTTCTTAGAAATCACCCTGTATTTCCTAAACTAAAAGGAATTCGGCAACACTGTAAACGAATCTTGAATGGGCATCAAAAAAGGCAACCTTTTTCCTAATTTAACCGACCTCGTATCTTTTACCGTTTCGGAGATAGCAATAGTGGTATCACTTAAAACGGACACCCTGTATATGTACCTGAATAAAAATATTATAAGTCCAACGATTGACACACGATTTTATTTTTCTATCTTATCCAAAAAACGTTTGTGGCGTTAATTAGATCAGTCTTGGTTATTACATATTATATTTATTTCTAATAATGAGGGATAAATATCAATCAATCAATCAATCAATCAATTCTTTATTGTTTAAAAAGAATATACATTCTTATAACAGTAGGTTCTGCACAATAATAAACTTAATCTAAGTAATGCTACATTTCACATACTTATAAGCTACACGTTTAAATATGTAAACCCAAATTTGAAATTGAAAAAGAACAAAAAATAATACTCTATAATAATTCAGGTACGAGGAGAATAGGAAGATAAAATTAAAATCTAAAGAATAGGTCTATTCATTTCTTAAGAACGATCTAAGTTTAAGAATACTAGTAACGGTTTGGAAAATAACCCTCACCAGTTGAGGGTTTAGATTGTCCAAATTATGAGCAAAATTCGGTATATCACCCCAATCTGCCGGCCTAACACTACGATATAAAGGACATTCAAAGAGAACGTGAAGAAATGTTTCAGGCACTCTTAGGTTACAAACCGAACAGAGTTCTTCTTGATTAATTCTATAAGCCATGCCATTCCAGGATATATTGCAGTTGTAACTCGAACAAAGTCGTATTTGTGTAATCAATTTCCGAGTCGCTGAGTAGTATAAGGTCGTCACAATACAGTAGAAGAGTTATATCGTTAGTAGCGTCCATGCTCAACCCCCCCACCCCGCGATCAAGAAAAAACTGGACAATATCGTACAGAAAAATATTAAACAGGGTAGGACTAAGAGTTTCACCCTGCAAGACACCAGAAGAAATGGGAAAGGGCCTTGTTAATCCCTCGGTTGCTCTTATCTGAACCGTGGCTTTATCGTAAAGGTCTTTTATGGTCATTATGAGATTTGAACTGATTCCTACTTGGTACATTTTGTGCCACAGTAGGTTATGTGAAATCGAGTCAAAAGCTCTGCGGAAATCAATAAAGGCAGCAAACACCCTTCGTCTCTTCAGTCTTAGATGATTTTGTATGACAGTATGAAGTACAAAAACATTGTCAGTGCACCCTCGATTCTTTCTAAAGCCACTTTGACTTTCAGGGATTACATTATAGGTATCTAGCCAGGTCAGAAGCCTATTCAACAAGACTTGAGTAAAAACTTTCAAACAGCAGCTAACCAAAGCGATGGACCTGTAATTATTTGGGTCTTGTTGCTCGCCCTTTTTGTAAAGCATTGAAAAAATTACTTTTGTCCAGGAGTCCGGAACAGTGTGACATTTAATTACATTTGAGAACAAAGTACACAAATACAATAACCAGTTCTGTGGCAGGTTCTTTAAAAACTCGTAGGGGATTTGATCATTGCCAGGAGCTTTATTATTTTTACACGACTGCAAGACAATTTGAAGCTCTTTTAGTTCGACTATTTTATCCAATAGCGGGTCAAAGGTTCCGAAAAAGTTCAGTTCGAGTTTAGCACTGTGATGATAAACACCGGTAAAAAAACCTTCCCACGTTTCAATGCTCAAGTCAGACCTAACCGATAAACCCTTTAATTTTTTTATATTTTCCCAAAAAGACCTTGAGTCGCGCGTATTCCTAAAAGTTTCGGACAATAACTTGTTGTAGTTGCGCTTCTTACATGATAAGAGCCGTTTGTACTCCGCCTTGTGCTCGAAATAAATTGCCCTAAACAGCTGGCTAAAGTTGTTTAGTTTTGCTTCTTTCAAACTTTGACGTACTAGTTTTTTCCTATCTAAACATTGATAGTTGTACCATGGTTTATGGCGAGCTTTTCGCATAGGCATACCAGAGTTGGACCTCGTCACAATTAAATTCGCTGCCGCTGCCGCATTATTCAAGGCTGCGCAGAAATTTGAAAAACAGCCATTAATATCATTATTAGGAATAACTAGTGGTGAGAACTGCAAATGCTGCTGATATGTATCTCGAGCCAAGCGATCGTCCTTCCACTGAAGGGAGCGTGTCGACTGCACGATTGGAGGCGAAATTTGAACATTTCTAATATTGCTTCTAAAAATATTTAACTCGACACAAACCGGGAAATGCGTTGAAGAAAAGATTTCTGAGTTAACCTGCAGGTTCTCAACACAATTTAAACCCTCAGCATTTGATAAAAATAAATCGATTGTACTGTTTCCCCGTGCATTACTGAAAGTGAATTGTGCAGGAGAATCATTTACTGTTCTTCCATTTAATACCGCTAGGTTGTTGATGGTAACGAAGTCCAACAGTAAACGCCCTCTGGTATTAGTTAAGGGATCTAAAGATGTACGGGGATGCAAAAGACGCGAGCCCATCAAAGCTTCCTCATCCAGCGTATTACTACTGCCAATTCGGCTATTAAAATCGCCACAAATGTAAAAAGCCACGTCCGGGCTAGCATCCCTCGCATCGTCAAAAGCCAACTGCAATAATTCTAACAAAGTATTAAGATCTAAACTAGATCTTAAGTAAACAAATGCCAGTAAAAAACATCTATTTTCAAACGAAATTTTAAGAATAAGCCACCAGGTTGAAGTTTGTAAGATTTCGTAAGACATAAATTTTTTAAGCAAGATCAAAAGGCCACCGCTTGCTCGCCCTCGTGATGCCTCTTTTACAGCATTAGAATAAACAAGATTATAAACATTTGCCAAGTAAGTAGGTAATTCAGGTTTTGAAGTTAACCATGTTTCGGATAGACACACTATGTCGGTTAAACAAGTTAAGCTAGTTCCTTCCAGTAGACAGTCAATATTCGCGTATCCGTCCATGTTCCAAAATAAAATTGTTGGCTGCTACTGCACCTTCGGCAGCTTATTGGAAGAGGCTGAGCTGGACTCTGAAGAAAACGCAATATTTCTATCCCTTTTCGATGATGGAGCCACAGGCACTAGTTGCGGCACATTCTTTATATATTTTATTGTTATATTGTTCTCGCCATTGGACTTACGATCTTGAAGTTCCTGTCTCAGAGACGAGAGCCTATCTGCTTGCGTTTTTGTAAGATCAGACCTTATTCTAACTTGCTTATAGCAAGCTATTTCAGCTAAATTACCTTTATTTTTAAGAACCAACAAGGCCTGATCAAAAGTGTTAAATGAAACTTTTAGTAATCTGGGTCTATTTGCACCAAGCTTTCCAAGTCTCGTAGCAAGACGAAAGATTACAGAATGCGAAGGGAGCATTTTCGTTAGTAATTCTTGAAGCATTGCAGGATCGTTGTCGGATTCAGGGACATTGACAAAAATAAGGTTTAATTTGCGCCTTTCACGATCAGCAGCTTCAGCGAGATACTCCTCCACATTGTTTACAGACGAATTTTTCTCAAGATCCTGAATTCTGCTTTTGAGTAGTTCATTTTCAGATTGAAGGTTTTGGATCTTCTGTTCACAATTAGAAATTAGGACCCCTTGAAAGGAGACCATGGTGGTTAGATTTTCGATTTTTGTGTTACAAGTGGTGACAGAGCTTGAGACACCAGCTAACTGTTGAGACATGGACTGATAATAGACAGAGGTTTGTCTCATCATTGCCTGGAAGTGGTTAACCGTTATGGCAATATTGTTCGGCTCGGCAGTAGTGTCGATACAATTCCGGCATTTCCATGCAGGTTGTCCGCTCCCATTTTCGAACAACTGGCTGCAGTTTTTTTTGTGAATTTGTAGAAAACAAATACAACAACAAACGCACGTGTTTTCCAAATCAGTGATTGGGTTATTGCAGGCCGGACAAATTGTAGGCGGGAGTTCCATCGGTGTTGACATTTCGACCAGTGAAAAGTGAGGTTACGAGGTTAGTAGCAATAAAACGTAATAATTCACCTACTTGTGACCTCCTGACGTGCGAAAAATGGATTTGGGCGTTCTTCAGGCTTGGTTTAAAGTGAGTAGCTTTTTCTTTTGTATTTAAACACTATATTTCACAAAGAAAGGGTCCTTTTTAACGAGAGCCAAACGAGTATGGTATGCTTTGTACTAGCGCAAACGCAGAACCGCGGGATAAATATAATAACTAATGTTAAATCTGATTAAGGCCTAAAAAGTCATCCATAAACAAAGTTTCAAATTCAAATATCCCGCCAAAATCATTCTACTTTGACCCAAGCCTATAGAGGCGCCACATATATAAACTTTTTTTTAACATGGGAGTTACCATTCTATATCCCCACTTAAACCTTATTCTATGGTGTCACCAACTGACATATTTTGCAGAAAAAAAAAACAATCCCCAACTAACAGCGACCACAAAAAATTTTAAAAAAATGAAAAATAATATTCAAAATCGAGAAAATAGTATAAAACTCATGTTGCAGAAGGCTATTCTCGCACTCATTCGTTCGTCCACTCGCTCCTTCGTCGCTCGTGTCCAAATTTCGAATTCGTGCGGAAATATTGGGCCTTCTGCAACTTGTATTTTAATATACTATTATCTGGATCTCCAGAGTGACAAAGATTTACTCGAGTACTGATCACATGCGACATGCATTAAATATATTATTAGACACACACTGAATATTACAGAAAGCAATACTCACGGCCATTTGCACCGCTATAACTTAATGGATATTTATTCCAAGTAGAGCTTTGAATGTGACTCTTGAAGAAACAAAAGTCACATTCAAAGCTCGAGTTAGATTAAATATCCCTTAAGTGATATTAAGTGATAGCCGTGCAAATGGCCATTAGTAGTTCCTCATGAAAATTATATCACATTTGCATCATTAGTAGATAATTTCAAAAAGTTCAAATATTATGTTGATATTTCAAATAACGAGCCAAATAGATCACTATGTATTCCGTTTCATTTAGAGAATTCGCATGTGTCGTCAATGAACTTCAATATGAGGTTTATCAATGTGAGTAGAAGTTACCGTGACTTAATAAACCTGATAAGTGGTTACAAAGTTAAACTAATTATTTCCAAAAACCAGAGTTACTAAAGTAACAGTTAATTTGAAAAACGAAGCAAGACTCATTATTTAAAGAGGTTTATTTATGATAATTTCGAGTTTATGAGTGGCCAGTTGCATCTTTGAAATGGCAACCTGTTCCAGTTTTATTGAGGTTTTACATATTAGAACATTTACTGATCTATTGTTTCACCAGGTTGTTGGTTCCTAGGAGAGAGAAAATGCTTAGCAATTGATAGATCCTCCTTAAAAGTTGATAAGTTCTTGGAAGTGTCTTCTATAGTGAGCTGCTCGAACAGCTCTGGAGGAGTTCAGATTTCCGTCGATTCTGTCCGGCCAAGAAGTAAAAAATTTTTATAGGATTCAGCCTTTAGAAATAAGGCTTTAATCAACGAGAAATAATGTTGGAGAAAGCTATCTGAGACAGTTTTAGGGGCCGCCGTTCCGTGTTACTTTGGTTCGATTCGTATGAAATTCCGTTAGCGTCGATGTCCTCAAGATAGAGTGACCTCTTTTGAAAAGAAGGAAGTCGCAGTATTTGGCATTCTTTCATACTGATTCTTTCCAACATAATGCATATGTTGTCTATTGATATTCCGGAACCTAAATCCGCAAATATATTCATTGATTCCAATAACTTGGAAATTCTTTCCACCAAAATGAGCGTGCTCTTTTTCTCTGCAACCAAATTCCGATACCTACATCAGAAAATCGGAAGCCGTAGATAAATCAGGTCTGGCATAAATCCAACACGCTCGAAAAAAGAAAAATCCTTATTTATGTTTCGTGTCTCCTGTTTACATGCAAAATGCACTGCAGTAGATACTATAAAGGGATATTGATTTTTCAGGATTTTGGTTGCTTCGATTCTCAATTATTATGGAATTTTTACACCTTTATAGGACACATTAGTTCAAATAATTTTTTTTTCTTACTGTGTTATTTAGAAAATTTTCACCAACGTTGAAACCGAAATCAAAACTTGATAACTAAGCACCATACTACAGTACAATAGAAAATTTGCTCCTGTAACGTAGTCATAATACCCTCTCTAAAACATATTCAGCAAGATATTTATTTGCCTCTCTATTTACTTTCCCCAAGTGAGCCTTCTATTTGTTTTATGAATTGTATACACTCAAAAATAATTATCGAAACTGTTCCATGCTAATTGGTCTTGTTTATTAATATTTGGTTTATTTTTAGGATTTTAGGATTTTCGAATGGCACAAAAACGGCCATACATATTTCTTTTTATATTTACCTCTATTTATATATAATATGGCTATCACCATAGCTTCCTATCTAGGAAGCTAAATATTTGGGAAATAGTGTTCATATAATAAGTGGAATTTTTTGTAAATTCGATCCTCGTACATTTTAAAATAAAGTCATTCTTCTATCTTTAGCAAAGGACAATATAAAGAAAGAGCTCCATTATTTCCTCGAACGAAAATAAATAGAAACGTTCCAAGTCCGCCAAGCGCACTGCCTATATATTTCAGCTGTAAGAAAAGACAAAAACTACACCAAAAGTAAATTACCCTTTTCAGCGTCCATAATCCGAACTATGCAAAATATTTACGCCACATTCGGGTTTGTTTTTTTCACGTCTTTCTAACCTCACATAACTAATATCGAACCCTGTAAAGGGTACGTGTGAGTAAATGCTTTTTCATGAAACTGTACTGGTTTTGAGTGAAAACAAATAATAATTGTATTTCAAAGATGTTGCTCCCTATGAGTACAAATGAGAATAAATATCTCCAGAAATACATCTTTTCTGACAGGATTCAATTTCTTTCATAGTTCCCCACTCTAAAATTGAATGTAACTTGAAATTAAATAAAATAACTAAACTAAAATTAAAAAATTATGCGGAACTGAACAGTACCTGATAATTTTTTTTTTTTAAATTGTGATAGTTTTCTTTAACTATTCTTATTATTTCTTCTTGACAGTCATTGGTAGGTACCTACTTTTATTTAAAGAAATTATATCTATCTTGCTTTTAGCGAATAGATAGATGTCTGTCTTTCTCTAACTTGTGATTTTGAAATAATTATTTCTAACTTAATGACGTAATTAATTAGTTGTCTGTTTTCGACATTACCTTAATTTAAATTATGTAATTTGTAAACAAATGAAATATTTCTAGTGTGTTTTTATCTATTCCCTTTTAACCAACGTGGTGTTTCATTGATGAAGTGAATACGGTCTTTTGTGTGTTTCGTGTGCTATCTTCTGATTGGTTCGATATGGTTACTACGCAGTTAGGTATAAAAAACACGAAACCCGCTTTCCTCCAGAGTTTTGGTTCTTAAACGGTCTCTTCTTTGGCAGACCACCAAACGGGCAAGTTGATTTTTCCTTTATAATTTTTTTCTTCAGATTTCTAGATTTTCGCTTATCATTTTTCAATTTATTTTACCATCAGTGTATACTATCATATCACTGTTGACTTTTTACCTGATAAATCTTATCTTATCCACGTTTGAAATATAAATACTATATATTTTCTTGTATCTATTGTGTGCCTCCATTTTGTGATCGGTGGTCCTACGTTTTTCTGAAGTGAGTCAATTCAGAGTTTTGGCTAATAAATAGGTACTGCTGCTCTGGTTTAAAGAATAAATTGTTAGTGGGATTATTGGACCATTTGCTCTAAATAGAGTCGGTGCAAACCAAATTTGTGTGTCCATCCCTATAAACTCTTTACTGAAGCCAGGCGAGTAAGAAGAACACTGGAAGGATTAAATTTTAGAATACAAATCTGGATAGGTCAAAAATTCATTTAAAAAGTTTTAATTAAAACCTTAAGAATTTTGACAATTCCTGGATCTTATTTATTTCACCCTCAGCTTTATCTTGTAGTAGGTACCTATAGTAGGTACCCTAACCTAAAAAGAAAAATTTATCTAAACTGGTGGACAGTTGCTTTGCAACATGGAAAATTTTACCCAATTTCAAATCTCGATATTTGCGGAACGGAAAGAGATATCGAGTTGCGGTATTCGGGAAGTTCTTGACCAACTCTTTGAGAACACGCACAAAGTTTGACCGGTATATTTCTTTCATTTATCCACTTATACAGGGTGAGTAAAGGAAGTCATGTTTTTTTAGCAAAGTTTGGGGCTATGCCAGATTCCCAATTTTTGATTTTGGAAATTTTTATATGCATCTTTTTGATCTTTTGACTATCCCAAAAAAAGTAATTTATCAAATTTTTAGAAAGTTGGCTATAACGCAAATTATCGAATTTTTTAAAAAGGGTTAGGACATTTATCCCTAAAAAAGTGACCTTTCCGGGGTTTCACTTGAGACCATGTATTTTTTCTCATACTTTTGCATGAAGTGAAATTTCTTGGACCCGAGAAAAGATTGAAGCACTCATTGAACGTATTGCCTACAGTGGCGTGCAGAAAAAAATTGCTTTCGATATTATGTAATTATTAAAACCGAATTTATAAATTAAATTATACTATGCAATTAAACAGCTAAGTTACTACTTTTAATACAGGACTGTATTCCAGTGGCGTAACACCAAGAGCATCTTTTGGTGTGGTGGGAAGAACTTGAAAATTGCTCTTTTTCCAAATGCTATGATGCTGCTCTACACTGCTGTTCATCTTTCATCTGGAATTTTTTAACCTTGTTATTTAGCATTGGCGTACCCAAAAGGGTGATTTTTTCAATAACATCCCGTAATAATGTCTTGCGGCTCCTGTCATGGGAAGCTTTTTTAATTGACTGGTCTCTTGAGAACTAATGGAGACCGACTATCCCAAAAAAAGTAATTTCTCAAATTTTTCGTAAGTTGGTTGTAACGCAAATTATCGAATTTTTAAAAAAGAGCTACATTTACCCCTAAAAAGGAACTTTTTCGGGGTTTCTCTTGAGAATGGGTATTTTTTCTCATACTGTTGCATGAAGTGGAATTTGTTGGGACCGAGAAAAGATTGGAGCACTTATTGAACGTTATTGCCTACAGTGACGTGCAGAAAAAATTTGCTACTGGGATTTATAAATTATACTATGCAATTAAACCAGCTTATTGAACAAATCCAAGTTATAACTCTTAACACAAGGGTGTATTCAAGTGGCGTAATACCAAGAGTATTTTCTGATTTGGTAAGAAGAACTTTAAAGTTGTTATTTTTCAAAATGCTATATGATGCTAGAAAACACTGCTGTTCATCTTTTATCTGGAATTTTTTATCCTTTTCATTCAGCATTGGCGAACCAGCTTGAATAAAAGGGTCTTTTGTTAATAACATAACATCCCACAATAAATATCTTTTGGCTCGACCTCGTATTTTTTTTCCATGGTTACTTATTATTTTTTTTCAACATGCGATTCATGTGCCTCCTGAGAAGTAATGGAGCCCGACTTATACACAATAGTCAGTGTTGTAGGAGATCCGTTATTGCTGCGCGATAGACTGATACCTTCTGAGGTACGCGTCCACTGAGCGGAACAGATCGGGGCGGATCGCATCGCAAAAATCCGCCTACCATAGATTAAAATGAAATTGCAGAGTGAACGCAAATTCATTTGAATCTCTGGTAGACGGATTTTTGCGATGCGATCCGTCCCGGCCGCATCTAAACATTCCGGTATAGGATTGATTCGCCAACTACGTATATTTCATTGGTCCGTTTGAATTCGGATCGTCAATTATTGCGGAGAGCCGAAATCCGTACTGGAATATTGAACGATGCTGAGCATCAGGTCGAAATGGTTCTGTAGCAACAGGTATGTGGAGTGCCGAATCTAAGGTCAAAATATTAAACAGTGCACAGTTGCAGGCTGGAATGTTGCCCCGTCAGCGCGGCACAAAATCAGCATACATAATTTTTATTTAATTGTTTTACTAAACATTTGGGGGTGGACAGCTGATTTAATATAAAAACCGCGCCAAACGCATGGCAACATTCTGGCCTGATGCTCAGCACTGTTTATAACATTTGGACCTTAGATTCGGCACTCAACTACTGATTTTCCATTTTTTATTATCTCCTTGATCCACTTTTTTGTAAGCACTATGATGGCATACAAAAACATATCTAAAAAATGTATTTTCTAAAGTCTATTCGTATCCAAGAAGATTTTACGTCATTGAATTGACATCGAACACAAACCTGCCTTTGAATCTGGTATAATTATTCTTTGCTGACTTCACATTCCAATTCGTATATGTTATATCACTATACTCTTCTATCCATCGCTTTATATCATTTTCCTCTAAAATGTTAGCACGATAAATTTGTTCACCACATTGAAAGTGTTTAAATGATCCAGGCAAACTCATCCTACATGTTTAAGCACAAGAACACATGAAGCAACGTGCCAAATAGGCCGCATCCGCCGCAAAATTGTAGCTAAGAGGAACACGGTGGGGATGGGGGGTGGACAGCTAATTTAATATAAAATAGCTTTCAAAAACCGCGCCAAACGTATGGCAACATTCTGACCTGATGCTCAGTACTGTTTAACATTTAGACCTTAGTTTCGGTACTTCACATGGCTGTTACTACTGAACCATTCCAACCTGAGGCTCAGCACCGTTCAACATTCAAGTACGGATTTCGGCGCTCCGCAGTAATTGGCGGTCCTATCCTATACCGGAATGTTTAGATGCGCCCCGGCCCGATCCGCTGAGTGGACATGCACCTTTAAAAGGTATCTGAAAGTGTATCGCGCAGCAATAACGCAATCTCTTACAACACCGACTATTGTGTGTAAGTCGGTCTCCATTACGTCTCAGAAGACCAGTCAATTGCACGTTTTTTTTTTTTAAAGCTACCCATGACAGTAAAAAATTCGAGGTCGAGCCGAAAGACATTATTGCGGGATGTTATTCAAAGAAGCACCCTATTATCCAAGCAGGTACGCCACCGTTAAACAACAAGGTTAAAAAATTCCAGATGAAAGATGAACAGCAGTATGTAGACCAGCATCATAACATTTGAGAAAATACCAATTTTTAAGTTCTTTCCACCAAACCAAAAGATGCTCTTGGTGTTACGCCACTGGAATACACTCCTGTATTAAGAGTAGTTAGTAACTTAGATTTGTTAATTAAGCTGTTTAATTGCATATTATAATTTAATTTATAAATTCGGTTTTAATTACATAATGTCGAAAGCAATTTTTTTCTGCGCGCCACTGTAGGCAATACGTTCAATGAGTGCTTTAATCTTTTCTCGGGTCCAAGAAATTCCACTTCATGCAAAAGTATGAGAAAAAATTCCCATTCTCAAGCGAAACCCCGAAAAAGTAACTTTTTTAGGGATAAATGTAACCCTTTTTTAAAAATTCGATAATTTGCGTTATAGCCAACTTTCGAGAAATTTGAGAAATTACTTTTCTTGGGATAGTCCAAAGATCAAAAAATGAGAATCTGGCATAGCCCCAAACTTTGCTAAAAAAACATGACTTCCTTCACTCACCCTGTATAAGTGGATAAATGAAAGAAAGATACCGGTCAAACCTTGTGCGTGTTCTCAAAGAGTTGGTCAAGAACCTCCCGAATACCGCAACTCGATATCTCTTTCCGTTCAGCAAATATCGAGATTTGAATTTGGGTAAAATTTTCCATGTTGCAAAGCAACTGTCCACCAGTTTATTTGGAGAAACTTATTTTTATCTTGTTCAATAATTTTTCCTAAATTTTTTTTTTTTAAATTTTGCCTGCTCGAGAAGCAGCATTCTGCTCAATTATAAAGAGCATCTATTTTTATCTTTAATCTCTCTGTATACCCACCTACCTTATTACTCTGCTTTATTATTTCATTAATACTTTTTTAAATTATACCGGGTGCCCACGAGATCACTTTCCGGCTGCCATTTTTTTATTTGTTTATCGATATCAACGAAACTTGGTAGGAATGATATTCTCACCGAACACTATTTTTATGCATTTATGACAAGTTTTTCTGACTTCCGGTTTCACCGGAAATGACCGGAAATTTTGATTTTTAAATAGCACACTCTGTATATTTTTTGTTTTTCGGATTTTACAGATCGTTTTACATCCTAATGCCTTACTTTTGAATCGAGTTTTGTCCAAATTTTGTTTTTAAATTAAATTTTAATTTTTTAACTAGAGTGCCATGATCGATGCCATGATCATCCTAAAATGACTCTACATACTTTACTTAATTTCAGAAAAATACAAACTCAATTTTATCTTTGTAAACTTTTTTGATAGAGGGATGTAAACTTCATACTTCATTATTGTAGTATTTATGCCCTAGCTCAAAAACTAGAATAGAAACATATCTCTTTCATAACATTACTAAATGCAGTATTTTGAAGCAAATCGAACAATATAATACACTACGACATTTTACTTAATTTTCGTTAAAATATTTTTGTTTTATTATGTAGATAATTTTTTTTTTCCTACTTGCAATTTAATTTGAAAACGAAATTTGGACAAAACTTGACTAAAAAGTGGTACATTAGGACGTAAAACTATCTGTAGAATGCAAAAAACAGAACATATACAGGGTGTGCCATTTGAAAATCGAAAGTTTCGGTAATTTCCGGTGAAACCGGAAGTCAGGAAAACTTGTCGAGGATGCACAAAAATGGCGTTTTGTTAGAATATTAAGCCTACCAAGTTTCGTTCATATCGATGAACAAATAAAAAAATGGCAGCCGGAAAGTAATCTCGTGGGCACCCGGTATAATTGTTTTTTTTTTATAAAAATATTTTTCCAATTTGCAATAGTTGCTCATACCTGATTCTGTTGGAAACGAGTGTCTGCACAAAAATAGTTTTATAATGAACTAATTTCGATTTAAATCTTCTTTGCAAGACACGTATCACTTTTTTAGAGAATTCAGGGATTTAATATTCCAAATCTTAGTGAACCTGATACTGCCTTATTCTTTTCTGGGTACCTATTCGACACAAAGATCACTATTTGGAGTCTGGATCAGGTAGAGTGACGTCACCCCAGCAATCTATCCTCGTTCCTGGATATAGGAACCCGAAAAGCTCCAGTCCACGGAAGTGAATCCTCAATATCCATTGAAGAGCTCTGGATTGGAAAGGTACATACTGTATCAGATTCACCAGAACAACCAAGCTATATTGTTTACACCAAGCAATATTTACATAATTTACACAACCATTATTGTTTACACTAGATAAAATTATTGTTGGTTTGTTGGATTTTGAGTGGTTTCATTTGCACATAAAGGGGCTACACGTTATCTTTATTTTTAAATTTCACGACCCTATAGGTTCTCTTGTAAGTACAAATAATTATATTTATTTGTAACAAATTTTAACACGTTCATTACCGCCGGCCACTATAGTAGTCATTACGGTTTCCTGTTGTGAACCGCGGCCACTAATCTGGCCATATATTCCTACTCTTTTATTCACTAAAATTTTGAAGCGGATCGTGAATGGTGCGGTTATTAGGTACTTTGGTCCATTCCTAATGTTTCTTGTCCGCGCAGAGCCACTATAGTGGCCTCTGGTTCTTTAGCGTTTTTTTTTATACTTCCATCGGACCAACCACTCCAAGGTAAAGGACTCAATTCCGTACCATCCAAAGATGGCACAAGACCGCTTAAAGACAGTTCCTTTAATAATTCTCGTTGAAAGGAACATTTTCAGGAACTACTCAACAGAGAATCACAAATTACAGATGGTATCTTCAACGGAATTCCACAGAAACCAATACAACAAGAACTGAGCAAGTTTTCTAGATTAGAGGAGGTTGAAAAGGCAATCAGACAACTACAGAACAATAAATCAGCTAGTATTGAAGGCATTCCTGCTGAATTAGGTGCCCAAACTCACATACTAGTAAGTAAAATATGGGTTACTGAGACTGATACATTTCTGTAATATATTTCATGGAATCAGATATATTTTCCTATATTATGTTCAAGGCCATTAAAATGGCTGTTGGTCTATTCTGATGTCAAGCACCACTCATAGACCAGTGGCCAATTTAATGGCCTCAAAACAAAATGGCGGAATTTTATTAAGTAACACCAACTGATCTTATCTGTCTAAAAATATTCATAATACTTTTAAAGATATTATACTTGGTCCATAACAAGTGACAGCCCTTTAACGCTCGGTAGTGAACGTGTTAAACAGTATGCTAATACTCATATGATACGTGTAAACGATGAAAACTTATCAAACGGAAATAAAGATTTTCGAACTAGAACAAAGCTTTGAATATTTTTTTGGTTTCTGGCAATTTATGTAACAGGACTGGAATCACGGCAGAGATATCCATACCTAGGCCAAATTTCCAAAGATTCATATAGCCATGATGGGCCCTGAAACCATAATTCCGAGTTCCTTAGATATTGAACTGACACACCTCTGGATAAAATATTAGCAGGGTTCGAATTGGTTGGTTCATATCTCCAATGTGAACTCTCAGTAATGGTTTGGATTCCGGCGACACGATTTCTAACAAATACTTGTAGGTTATGGGGTGATCTAATCCATGCAAGGGCCACAGTTGAATCGAACCATAAAAAATACTCGATTTGCAATGTCATTGAATTTGAAACCTTTCTAAACAACCGGGCGGGCTAGTAACAGAGCTGCTGACAGTTCCAATCGATGCATTCTCAAAGACTTCAGCGGACATACCCTAGTTTTAGAAGTTGATAGATTGACACGAACAATTTGATCTGAATCAATAACTCGTACAAACATACATGCACCGAAAGCCACTTCTGACGCATCCGAAAATCCATGTGATTGTGTTAAAACTGCATTCTTAGAAAATGCATGCCTCTGTATTTTCAAATAGTTCTCCGACAAATCAGACCTTAGCTTCAAATAACTTTGACAAACATCATCAGGAACTTCCTGATCAGTGGCGGCTCGTCAGAGGAGGCAGGGGAGGCTAAGCCTCCCTCAAAAAATTGAAAATTCAATCTCAGTTTTTTATTCCTGATTCCTAATTGAAATAATAATTTACAAATTTCGATATTTCAATGTAATTTAGAAAAATCTGGCATTATTTCAATCAATCCCGCGCCTCCACGACAAAAATCTGTGAATCTGGGATACTCAGTAATACGAGCCCGAAGGGCCGGAATTATATGCGAGCTTAAAGGGTTGGAGTAATACGAGCCCGAAGGGCCGGAGTTATACGCGAGCCCGAAGGGCCAGAGTTATACGTGAGCCCGAAGGGCCAGAGTTATTTTAATCATGAGGCTCAGTCTATAATTCTATTGGTCAGCGGATAATTTGAAGCCAATTAAAAACCGGGAGTATTTAAAATGCGATTTTTAGCGTCCAATCAAAGAGCCGGGAATATTCAAAAACTTCAGTTTTATCAAATTGACTTTGGAATTTCTATGAGGTTTTCTTAAGATTTTTACTTTTTTCAGAAAATGGTGGTTTTTGCAAACATAAACTACTTTATCGTTGTCTTTGTCTTACTCACTATAATCAATAAGTAAACCTTATAATGTCATTTTCATTGAAATTAAACTAAAAACAAGTTTCCTATGATTTATTTGGGGAATTTTAATTATTATAATCATTATTAATTAATTATTAAATTGAATTTTAAACAAAAAATCCTTTTAAAATGTTATTTTTGTTTTCCGAGATGAGATGTGGCGTGGCAACGTTGCTTTTAGTTGGCCATTTTGAAGTGACGTCTTGTGATTTTTTGCCAGTTTTTTCTCGAATTTTCGACTTTTCCGGGGTTTTTTAATGGAAAAAAGCGATTTAATATACGAGGTTTTGGTTTTCTTCATTTCTTAGTAAAAATTTCTAGTTTTAAATGCCACAATTAGCTAAATCTCATTTAAAATGCTTTTGATGTGGCAACATCGCTTGTGGCTAACTTCAATCAAGGAAACATTTTTGACATTCGGCCATTTTAAATTGACGTGTTTACATTTTTATTCAGTTTTTCTTCGAATTTTCCACTTTTCCGGGGCTTTTCAAGTCAGGAAAACTGATTTAAAGTACGAGGCTTTGAGTTTTCTTCATCTTCCACCAAAAATTTCCAGTTTTTCAACGGGGTAAGTGAGAAAAACTTTACTTTTATCAAGTAGGTTTTGGAATGTCATTTTCGTTGTTTTTTTTTGGAATTTTTATTTAGGGTTTTTGGGGTCCGGGGATCGTTTTCCACTACTTTTTTTCTCGAAATTCTCAAAATAAAAAAAAAAAACTTTTTTGACGTTGACAGCTGTAATTTTTTTTTGACACACATCGATAGTTGGCGTCGTGAAACTGCCTTATACCGTGGTTTGATTTTTGTAGCTTTCATAGTAGAGCGGGGAAAAAGTCGAACATGTGTCAAATTTGACAGGTGACATATGTCGATATCGCCAAAGTGTCGTGCGACAAAAGTTTTATCCGATCAAACCCGTTCATTGTCAACTGATTTTAATACTCCGGCCCTTCGGGCCGTAATCTTTGAAACAAAAAGACGTCATTTTGTATCGATTGTCAAAAAAACCCAAGGTTTGAAATTTCAATTTTTTGACGTTGGTTGTATCATGAGCAGTGTTGCCATATTTTTTTTTTCAAAAGACCGAGATTATTTTTAAGCCAATCAAGAGCCGGGAATATTCAAAATTTAAAGCCAATCAAGAGCCGGGAATAATCAAAATTCGAATTCCCAAACCAATCAGGAGCCGGGAAAATTCAAAAATTCGAATTCCAAACCGGACGGAAAATTGAATTTTTTGTACCAACTGTTGCTACAAATGAATTCATTAAATTTTTATATAAGTGTTGCTACATAAATCTCACCCTAAAACCCACTAAAAAACGACTTATTTTCTAACCTTTGTTTTTTGGAAAAAACAAAAGATTTTTTTTTTTTTTGAGATTGACAGCTGTCAAAATTTAAAAAAAACCCACATGGGAATATAGATTTAGCCTCGGCGAGTACGTAGGAAGTACCAATTTTTTTTTAACATATGTCAAAAAAGACGTTCGGCGTTGCCAGGCCGTTGGTTTTTGACATATATCGATGAAACTTTTTATTTTAGGGTTTTCGGAGCCTGGGGATCGTTTTCACATTTGTTTTTTGAAAAAAAGAAAAGGTAAAAATTTTTGAGATTGATAGTTGTCAAAATTAACAAAAACGCACATGGACATATAGATGCCTCGGCGAATACGTAGGAAGTAGCCAAACAGGGGACCGGCCAATTTTTTGACGTTTGTTGTATTATAAGCAGTGTTGCCATATGTTTTTTTTTTTCAAATCTCGATTCTGGAAGGCTGAGGTTATCTCAATTATGATCTCAAAGGGCCGAGGTTATACGTGTCCGAAGGGCCGGAGTCATGCAAACCCGAAGGGCCGGAGTCATACGAGCCCGACAGGCCGGAGTTATTTTAATCATGAGCCCGAAGGTCTGAGGTTATAGGAGCTCGAAGGGACGGAGTTATACGAACCCGTTCATTGTCAACTGATTTTAATACTTCGGCTCTTCGGACCGTAATCTTTGAAACAAAAAGACGCCATTTTATATCGACTATCAAAAAAACCAAGGCCTACTTTGAAATTTCAAATTTTTGACGTTTGTTGTATCATTTCCTTGGCAAAATCATCCCCTATTTACAACCCTTCACTTTTTTTTTTCAAATGGCACCCCTAATTTTTTTTTTTTTTTTTGAGAAGTTCATGAAAATGCAAATTCAATGATGTATGAAAAGTTTGTTTTTCTATGTTTCGTTGGAAAAAAAAATCAAAAATGAAAATAATGATAATGGGGTTCTATTTGAAAAAAAAAGGCAAGAGTTGTTTTTAGGGGATGAGTTTGTTAGGGAAGATTTTTTAAATATTCTTGAAAAGGGGTTAATTTGCACACAATGAATTTTTTTTTGTCATATTTTTATTTTTGTAGACAAAAATGTGATTGCCTGTATAAGACTAAGGATGGGACACCCATTTTTTTTCCCCCAAGAGACATGGAAAAACAAACTTTTTATAGACCATACAAATTTGTAATTTCATAAGCTTCTCAAAAATAAAAAAAAATAATAGGGGTGCCATTTGAAAAAAAAAAGTCAAGGGTTGTAAATAGGGGATGATTTTTTCAAGGGATGATTCTTTTATATTTTTGAAGAGAGCTTAACCCGGGAGTACACGCGTGTCGGTCAAAAAGACCGACCAATGATAAAATCTGTAATTACGCCATTGGTACAAGGGTGGCAGTTTTGTCCATCCAGGAATGCCCGATGCAGGTTTTCCACTACCCATTAGCCCAAAAATAGTTTGGTTTTTAGTTGAAGTATGGGTCGTTGTTTTCATAGTCGGTGCTTTTTACTAGGTGCATGAGCCTGAGTATCTAAAATATTTGTGTTCAAAATTGGCATTTTCTGATATTAGGAGTAGTTTTGGCTATCGATAATACAGTAACTGTACTGCATAATATAATTCCCTTTTAGACCGTGAGATAGGGCCTGTTTAGTGGAGTCATTTTTTTTTGTCTGGCATTTTAAGGGATGAATGTGGCTAGTTAGCTGATGAGAATATAGGTGGTTTTAGTGCTTGCCACCTGTTCGAAATGTCCACAGAATGTTTCGCCGGAAAACTCGACTTCAAACTGGGATTACCGTCTGGCGATTTTTCAGCGATATTTTCACAACAAAACCTTTCATTCTCTCGATTACCAGACAAAAAGTAAACGCGGAAGGTTATTTTCTTTTCTCTTGGAAGTTGACACTCATCCCCACTTTTTCAGCTATTGAAAAGCATCTGGTATTTTTTATGAGTGAATTATTTATCAATGTCAATCTTTTATTTAGAAGCTAAAAAATTTGAGATCATTAAAAAAAAATTCCTCATGTAAATCAATTTTTTTCTTCTGCAAATTTTCGAACGGGAGGCAGGCATTAAAACCATCCATATTCTCATCAACTAACTAACCACATTCAGCCCTCAAAATGCCAGACAAAAAAAAAATGACTCCACTAAACAGGCCCTATCTCACAGTCTATTTGTAATGATTATGAATTCTAGAAATTATAGTGCTTGTACACTTTTTTCGCGGAAAGGATCCCAAACGTATCCTGAACGCTAAGGCATGACTCACGAAGGTAATATTTGAAAGTTTCATGTCTCTATTGATTAGTAAACCTGCGTAGGTCATGCCTTAGCGTTTAGGATACGTTTGGGATCGTCTCCGCCAAAAAAGATGATAATTTATATAAACTTTTGGGCAGTCGGTCGATTTGACCGAACGCGTGTAACGACGTAAGCTTTTTGGCGCGTGTAATGATGGGTTAATTAGCCATTATTATTTTTTTTTTTGTTTCAAATTTTTATTTTTGAAAATAAGAAAGTTATGGCCTGTAACGTTGATTGTGGGACACCCTGTATAGCGGCTTTGAGCGGCGGCGAAAATCATATTTTTTCTTACTGTTCCTGGGTTAATTATCAACCATTAAAAAGGCATGCGGGATAAAATCAGTAGGTAAAACCTGTCACGCCCTCCCAATCTAATACATCTCGTAGCAAGAAATGATGCACTTGATGTCCCATACGTAACTGTGTTCAATGCAAACGTTTCAAGAACAATTTCAGGTTCTGATCGCCAGAATATCAATTGCAGAGGTCGGTACTGCTTTTTTGCTAAAATTTGTCTATACATCTTACAGATGTCACCAGATATTACAATGGAATGTTGTCGATATTTGAGAATTGTTATTACAATATGAACTTACTTGTACTAAATCATTGCTAGTCTCCGAGGTCTGATTCTGATCCAACGGCTCTAATCTTGAGCTATACTGTAAATGTTGCGTCGAAATCACACTGGAGTTTTTAACCTGAAAGGGATGCAATAAGGAATTGTGGGCTTCTACAATGCTTACAAGAACCAAATTTGCAAGCAATTATAGCAAATATTTAAATTTATTACTATTTCTCGTTTCTTTTCGAGCGACAATTGACAAAATTCCTTGCACCTATATAAATAATGTGATTTTTCACAATAATAACATGCTAAATTTTAATCTAAGCGCCTATCAACTCCTGCTATCATCTTCGTTTTCTATACTTGACACAAAGGATTTAGGGTTTGCTAATTTGGGGTTTTGACTTGAATGATATTGCGGCTCCTTTGGTTTGATCCTGTGCATATCATTTTTTTCCAAAACATCAGCGCGGGTTGTGAAAAAATCTTTCTACTGCAAAAATGTAGGAAGCTCATTCTTAACTTTCTGTTTCTCCGACTCTTTAATGTAATCGTGTTTGAATATAATAGGCACTTTGCATGTATTTTTTTTATTGCTGATTTCGTTAGTCAATAAAAAATAAGTCAACACGTGTTTTTTTTTTCTTGTTAGTCAAAAATTGACAGAGATACAACGCTTTGAAATGTACTTATTTTTCATATCTTATGACGTCACACATGCTTAATATATCTATATATACAAAACTTAATATTTGCATAACTTTCGAAATAATCATATTTGAACAAAATAAAAAAATACCTATCGATTTTTTTTCGATTTCCTATAGTTTGCAATAAACAATAATCAATTTAATTTTTCATGCAAGGTCCCTATTTACTTGTGACAAGGTAAATTAGAAGTGGGTCCCAAGAATCAATACAAACACCCAAAGATTCAAAACACTTAATTTTTTTTTTGATAAGCTATCAACCGAATCACGAAAACCAACTGGTGAATCCGAATCTACATGCTTGATAGAAAATAGGGATTTTATGTAATTATGGATCATTAAGAGGGGCGTCAGATAAGAGCCAGCGCGCCATCTTTTGGGCTTTATGACATACATTAAATATTTTTTAATCACAGGTGTTCAAATTCTCTGTAAGTGATTGACTTATTTACAAGTAGATGGCGACATCTTCAATATCAATTCGTTTACACAGTAATTTACAGTGGACTAAATAATTTTATTCAGATACAAATGAAATAATAGTATTTTACATTTTTAGCTAGGTAAAACAATTTTTACTGGCGTTTAAAAGAAGTGACTAGCCTCCCCGAACTCAGCGACATGCTTTAGAGAAGCGCTGAACACACGTTTGGTTTGAGTCTTTGCTGAAAATGACAGCAATCACCTCGTTGTTTGGCAGATTTTGATTAATTTCGAAAATTCTGTTCTATTCATTTTTTCCAGCATTTTACTATCCGAAATTTTGAAATTTATTGTTGGTGTGCCACTCGTGTGTGTGTTTATCCCTTCTTCATTTAAATCCGTGACCAAAATTTGCATATTGTTGTCAACAAAATTGGTAATAATTTTACTATTTAGAATGCGTATTTTACAACCAAAAATGTTTCGAACCATACTCCAATCTATTATTGTTATGATGACCATAACTTCGTTCCACTGAGAAGTGGTCTAAATTTGGAATTGAACAGAAATTTGTGAAGGTCTGTAAATGACATTTTATTTAAACGCCCCTCTTAAGGATTTGTTCTCAAATCGTGAACACAAAATTTCCGATGCCAGAGTGTAATTTTCGAAACAAAAATTAATAGAGACTATGCACTGAGCAGCAGCACTTGCTAGAGAAGAACGCAAATAGTGAAATTTGTCAATTGGATCTAAGTCTCACAATGGGCTCTTTCACTAATTTTTGAAATTGGAATATTTGGATAAAGCAACTAAAAACAGAATTTTCAGTATTTTTACTTTTGAAAAATTCATAGTCCTTCTTGAGAAAACAGAAAAAAAAAGAAATATCTCCAAATAAAAACCCAGAATTTATTTCTATGACGTCGCAGCTAGCAATTTGACCGTGTTGCCACTAATTGTCAACATTGAAAATTTGTAATACCTAGATTTAATTCTGAAATGTTGGCAAAATATTATGAAAGTAATTAAATTAATTAATTATGGATTCAAGATTTTACAACTTTTTTATTGAAATTATGCTTAAACACAATTTAAAATAATTGTTTATGTTTAATTTTATTTATTTTTTTTACTACATTTAGTCACCACCGACAACAGCGCATTCGAACCTTTACCTGCTTTTACTACAGGCAAAGACAATACTACTACTACTACTACTATTCGTAGTAGTATTGTCTTTGCTACAGGGTAACACAGCCGTGGCGGTCAGCTCGTTGCAACAACGAGCGAAATGAAAAATATTTATGTGACGTCAGCAAATCGGCGCGTTTTAAATCATTTTGAATTTCGCCATTTTCAAATGCCTGTAAAAAACTTATTTAACCTTGTAGAACATTTTTTTTTGGTATATATGCCTCAAATAGTCCCTCCTTTGGGATTTTATACTTAAATTACGTATTTAAATTTTAGTGAGTGAAAGAGCCCATTACGCACTAGTGAAAGATATAAATCTCTAAACTCTAGACATCGTTCCTACATACCTGCAAACTTTGGCAATTCTATGGTGGGCAGTTTTGCACCCATTTTTTTTACATTAATAATATTAAAATGAGCACACACAGCATCTGCTACAAATTGTTGTCTGCAAACGTAAACAAAATGTTTTGATTTTGAAATTTCAGAGTGAAAGGTGCTCTCGAATTTTTCAATTTCATTGATTACAAATTCATCGGGCTTCAGTTGTTCCAAGTCCTTGAATCTCAGAATATTCATGCTTAAACTGAAAGTCAAGTGACCCTCTACGCATCTCAATTTCTACTAACTTCGACTCATCAGGGTAAGTTTTCTTAACATTGTCTAAAAAATTATAAAACCTGATTAATTTCATCTCCAATGCACGTTTTTTCCTACAAGGTTTATCAATGTCTTGATCAAATGAACTTGTTTTTTGTGAGGTGTGTGTATCCTG
Organism: Ceutorhynchus assimilis; assembly: GCA_917834065.1. NCBI lineage: Eukaryota > Metazoa > Arthropoda > Insecta > Coleoptera > Curculionidae > Ceutorhynchus > Ceutorhynchus assimilis. The sequence goes on from OU892288.1 coordinate 13,248,446, forward strand.
AAAACTATCAGAACTATTTTTCTCTCTTCTGATTTGATGCATTTCAAATATCAATCAGCAACATTCAGAAATAATAATACAAAATGATTTATTATAACTACTAATCTGGCATACATTTTTGATATTGAAAGTCTTCCAGCAGCAGGATCAGCAGGATTATTTTTAAATGTCAACTCAATTTCAGGAAAACGTCACCCTAGTCAGACAGGCCAAACATGCAACTGCCCTTTCGATTAATAGTCTACAATGTTACCTTACTTGAAACAGTCTATCACAGTCACCTAGAGATTTAACTCCTTCTCGACGATGATGTCCATTGGAAACCGCTGTACCCAAATTTATAGGCTTCGCTGCACTTCTATCAATCTATCGGGTCGCAAGGATCAAAAAATGTTCAATACTTTACCAGAACTTTGAGCAAATGGACTATATTAAAATAAGAATTTGAGTTTCAATTAAAATAATTCATTGAATAAAATATTTATAAACTATCATACAGATTAATAAAGGCCGGGGTGTCAAAACCACACTATTAAACACGCGACGCTACTAAAAAAGTTGCTCAAGAAAATTCTACTTCTCACTTCTTTTTTTTGAGCGTCTGACTCAGGCCCTGCGATCTCGCATTGCCAGTTATAAACCACATAATAACTCTTTTCCGTTTTTCTAGATGTCGCTAACAACCACAGAATTGTCAAAATTGGAAAATACCAGCACATCAAGAACACGTCCGATGTCGATAACATTAACATGAGATTGACATGTCAACATATGACAATATGCCAAAATATTCATTTGATCATAACGAATAATTCATAATGTTTTTTGTTCGCCGGTCTTGCATTTCATCTTTCTTTGTGTTGTCAAGTGTTCTTAAGTGATTTCAAAGTTGTTTTGTGTGTTTCAAGAAGAACTTCAAACTGTATAGATTGGAAGATCTATTTTTATCTTTGTTGATTGGATAAGTGACAGGATCAATTAAACATCAATCAGAACTTTGAATAAATATGTTAAGGATCCCTTAACCATCGATAAAGAAACTGTCTTTTGATCTAATTAACACATTATCAATTAATTTAAGCAAACATTAATGTCCCAAAGTCTAGAATAAACGAATTTGAACATACCGACAGTAATGCGAACAGGGTGCCATCTATCATAAAAAGTCCTATGTAAAGTAGGTGTCTGTAGCATCGATGCAAAACCAGTAAATAGTGATTTTCCGATGTGGTAGATGGCGCTGGCTTGGCTCAATTTTGTTGACAACAAAATTTACACTGAGATTCCATTCTCGACAGTTTATATAGTATTTATCTCTGGTCTGACTGTGGTTTCTGACTCTTGTCATTATTTTCAAAACGGACCAGCAACTGGTTCCGTCCATCAAAGGTTGTCTAAGGAAGCGGCCACATACTGAGATTTTAGTCGAGCAAATTATAAATTGACCTTTTCAATTTAAAAGCTTCTCTCTCTGGCGTCAGACGTCAGAAAATTGAAAAATATGAAAACAATAGTTGACAGCTGTTGACAGTAGTTTTTTGACAAAATTTTTGTATAGGCCTGAAAACTATTTTGTACTCGGTTTTTTAGTTTTTTCTTTTTCTCAACAATGGTGATTGTGTGTTGTATGCCGTCTTGTAAAAATAATTCCTATTCACCGGCGGATGTGTCTTTTCATAGGTTCCCATCAGATCCTACATTGATCAACATTTGGATACACAAAATAAAAAGGGATATTATTACTCGCAAAATAAACGGAAATCCAAAGCCCTTCAAAGTTAGCAAGTATTCTTGTAGTAGTCCTTAGGTACCCTATACTTATTACTTTCTCAAAATTACATGGTCCTAAAGTCCAACAGATACCATGTTAAAGTCACGTGATTTTTTTCTATCCTTTTTGAATACATCTTAAACAGCGGTGATAGTGAAATTGAAAAAAAAATTGGTGTCTATATAAAGTGTGTTTTTTTTAAAAGATAAAAGTCAAAATGACATTCTGTTGGCAATACAATGTAAAATTGTCAACGCTTTCAAATTTTTTATGTAGAAAAGGCTTGTGTTGCCAACATAGTTACTAAATTTTTGACTTGGGGAATTATCTTTAAAAAAAAAAACATACTTTAAATATTGTTCATAAAATTATTACCTGAAATAAAATCCTACAGGAATAAGAAAATGATACAACGAACAAAGAAGCAAATAGAAAACGGGTACCCAATTCAAGTTCAGAATGTATTACAACGGACAGCAGATGCGACCAAAGTGAGTCTCGCAACAATTGCAAGTACATATTAAAAATCCCATGCATCTGATTGGTCAATAATACTCCAGAAACGCGTTTGTAAAATGCTAGTGGGAACATATCCTAAAATTCAATAGTAATTAACCACCAGTAGCTTTTTGTAGGTGATATCCTTAGATTATATATATACTACTCAAAACGAAATAAGGACCACTTTTAAGAGCAGGTTTCCATTGAATTTTGAATAACCCTGGTATAGTGACTATTTCCATTTACAATAAATATCGATAAACAAATAAAGTGTGCACAAAAAATTTATATTGTCAATGGAAATAAACACTTTACCAGGGTTATTCAAAATTCATTAAAAATAAATGGGTTTTCAAAGGTGGTCCTTATTTCGTTTTGACTAGTTTAGTTAGCACTAAAAGATGAGTAATCAGCTCCCAAATATGGTACAAAGATCTCTCTCCAAATATTTTGATTTTGTCTCTCTTACTTTGTTTACGCTGGTTTTCTATGTTGGGAAATGGACTAAGAAATAAAAGAACTTGTTAATTATCGATATTCAATATATTTATTATATCGAACACAGCGTGGAAAGCAGAGCGTGTGAACTCATAGAAATAACTATACGAACTGACTCAACATCAAGACAAAGAATTACAAACCCTTTCTTAAGTAAACGATTCCTCATCTGTTTATCTTACATATAAAAACTATTATAAACACATTCAGTCATCCATAGCTGCGATATAAATTAGCAAAGTATAGGCTAATAATCAAAGTTTAATTTATTAATTTTTGTTTCACTGATATATAGAATTTTTAATACCTATTTAGAAGACCAGTCGTTCTAGTGACTAAACGTATGTCGCTTCTTGAACACACAAATAAAATTAGGTTAGGAATTTCCTATTCGTACATGAAATTGACGTTGACTTCGGTTTGCAACTCGATACGAATAACATCGTTTTGCTTCTTGTCCGGGTTTTAGCTATTTCAGAGCGAATTTCTACCTACTAATCTGTGTTGGTATTGTTTTCGTTTGAGTCCAGAGCTTAGGTAAGTTGAGCATTATTAGATAAACTCATTTTTTCACCCTTGCTTTTGTTTTTTATTTTGCTTAAAAAAAAATTCAACTGGTGGCTATTGAATGGTTGTGGGATATTGAATTTTAATCATGGATGAATTTGAGGGGGGCGACCCCCCCAGAAACGAGGGTTTGCCCCAAGAAATTATTAAAAATTTAGAAAAAATTAGCGATGTTGAGAAAAATAATATAATTAAACCAACCATTTTATATTCGGCTATTGATAAAAGCCCATACATTGTTTACTTGGAATCCACAGAAAAAGTGGGTTTCAACCTTGGTAAAGTAAACAACATTAAAATGGCTAGGGATATTTTTAATCTCAAACTGGCTGATATTAAAAAAATTAGTAACAAAGGATTAAATAGAATTTCAGTAGAATTTTTATCATTTAGTGCAGCAAATTTATTTGTTAAAAATCAAACTCTTTTGAAAAAAGGATATAAAATATTTATACCTTTCAATTTTGTCACGTCCAAAGGAATTGCTAGACAGGTTGATTTTGATATTACAGAACAAGAACTCTTGGAATGTAGTAATATGGATGGAAATATAGAAATCCTTAACGTCAAAAGACTTAATAGAAAAGTAATTACTGATAAAGTGGTTTCTTATGAACCCACTGGAACAGTTCTTTTTACCTTTAAAGGAGTTAGGCTGCCAAGAGCAGTACATTTTTACAATCTTTCATTCAATATTTCTGTATATGTGCCACCAGTTACACAGTGTTATCGGTGCCTTCGATATGGTCACACAAAAGTTAATTGTAAGGGAAAAGAACGCTGCTTTAATTGTGGTGAACCAAAACATTTAGATGAGAATGAAGAATTCACATGCAATATGACATGTTTTTTTTGCAAAGAATCTCATAAATCTACATCCAAAATTTGTCCAGAATACACCAGACAAAAGAATATTAAAGAGCTAATGGCGTATGAAAATTTAACCTTTTTTGAGGCAAGCGAGAGTTGTAAGAGAACCTATATTCCCAGGGGTGATTTTGCCCTCAACCGTGAAGACTTCCCCTCAGTACAAAATACTAGTAACATTACATACTCCCAACGTAGCTCCGATTTAACCTTTGAACCCTCAGAAAGAAGGAGTTCTTCTTTTAAAAATAATCCCATCAAACGTACTTTTCAACAAGTGGTATCTAGTAACCCAACAAAAAAAAAGGATTATTCAAAAAAGTTATGATAAGAAAACACATGAAGAAAATTTATTCAACCCCAATGGAAGAATTCAAAATACACGCCCTACAGCTCATTTTTCACAACAAAAACAAACATTGTCAAATGATTCAATAAATTTACAGCCTACTAGTGCATCTTCATCTATTCGTAAATTGGAAAATGTTAATTTAGATATTATTATTAACTTTATAAGACATGCTTCTGTAGAGCAAACAAATGTATTAAGAAGTCTATTGCTGTCGGAACAGGGTCGCGGCTCATATATGGAATATGACCGTGATTCAGAAGACTGATAGCAATAAATCCCTGTTCTAGTATATAACCCCCCACTAGTATTTTCGATCAACAAACAAAACTTAGGTCCAATATTAAAATTATTCAATGGAACATCAGGAGCATTCAATCCAATCAAGAAAATCTCAACAATTTAATATTCAAAGAAAACCCCGATATTATTTTATTAAATGAAACATGGTTGAACCCCGCACGAAAATTTATATTGAACTCCTATTACATAATTAGGCAAGATAGAGATGATGGGTACGCTGGTGTGGCTACCTGCATTAAAAAAAATATACAATTTAAACAAATTAAAGTTTTTCATTCGGAAACTGTTCAATACATAATAATTCAAGTGGGTGATATTTTTATAAAAAAATGTTTATGCCAGTAGAGATACTGCAGTAGATGAAAATCTTCTTGTCAATCTTTACAATCACAATGAATCTCAGAACAGCGTATTGATGGGCGATCTGAATTCTCACCATCCAATGTGGGACAGAAGTCCTGTTAACAAGGGAGGTAAAATTATAAGCGAATTTATATTTGATAAAGATCTTGTTATCATGAATAATGGAGCCGCTACTCTTATGCAGAATCCGACTTGCAATCTCAGTGCGGTGGACCTAGCAATTTTCAATGGTGCACTGGCAATTAAATCCACATGGGACGTCCTAAAGGACTGTGGTAATAGTGATCATTATCCAACCGTATTGAAAGTCAACGTGAGGGATAACAATAATTTAAGTAAAACCTTTTACCCAGGATTTAGAAGAAGAAACTTTGACAAGGCTGATTGGAAATGTTATCATGATAGAATTGCTTCTTATATCGACACATCAAATGTCAATATAGGTTATGAGGACATCGTTAATATGATGAACCTGGCAGCAGAAGAATCTATTCCATATAAAAACTGTGGTTTATTTAAAGGGGCCGGCAACCCCTGGTGGGACGAAGAATGATCTGGATGGATTCAGAATAGAAGAAATGCTATAGAAAAATTTAATAATCATCCTTCACTTGAAAATTTCATTGCAGTAAAAAGAGAAATGGCGGTGGTAAAGAGAAATTTAAAAAAGAAAAAAAGAGAAAAATTTGTTACTTTCTGTGAATCCCTGAATAGGAACTCAAATATTAGCTATGTTTGGAACAAAATTAAAAAATTCTCCAACATTCACAAAAATAATAACCTTTGTATGACAGATGACAAATTAAAATTGAACATTCTACAAAATATGGCCAGCATCAATATTGATCCGGAATTTTTAATGGTCCCCCCCGATGATGTAAACAATATTAAGTTATTTTCCCTGCAAGAAATGGAATCTGCTTTAAGAAATAAAAAACTTTCAGCACCAGGCTTGGATGACATTACCTACCTGATGTTCAGGAATTTACCCTTAAGAGGAAAACAAATTTTGTTGAATTTGTTTACCAAAAACCTAATGGGAGAAAAGATCCCACAATCCTGGAAAAAGATTAATGTTATCAGCTTTTTGAAGCCAAATAAGGACCCAACATTGGCTGAGAATTATAGGCCCATTGCACTTTCACCTTGTGGGGGTAAAATATTAGAAACTATGATTAAAAACAGACTAGATTGGCAATTAGAAAATAAACAAAAATTTAATAATAATCAGTTGGGTTTTAGGAAGGGAAGAGGAATTTATGACAACATAGCCTATTTATCTATGTATATATTCGATGCTTTTCTTTCTTCAAAGACAGTGGTGGCAGTTTTTTTAGACATTAAGGCCGCATATGATAATGTAAACATATATAGACTATATAATAAACTCCAAACATTGGACATACCACCGGAAATCAACAATCTCATTCATTTATTTCTTAGGACAAGACTACTATATAGCAAAACTAACATGGGCACATTATTGGGCCCTTTTCTGGCAACAAGGGGTCTACCTCAAGGCTCTCCATTAAGTACTATTCTTTTTAACGTATACGTTGCAGAACTCTTTAAATTGGAACTGGGAAATGTCTCTCTGATTGGATATGCAGACGATCTGGTGATTTGCATAAAGGGTAATTGTTTGGAGGAGATGCTTGCAGAAATAAATTTGGCTTTGGAAAAGATAGATGATTGGTAAAGGGAAAACAACCTATCCCTGGCACCAAACAAGTGTGAAGCGATGTGGTTCACAAAAGGCAGAAGAAAAACAATTCCTTTACCCATTAGATTCAATAATCAATCCATTGTTTTTCGACAGCAGGTTAAATATCTGGGAGTGATGTTTCAGAACCATCTCAAGTGGGATGCACATGTGGAGCTAATCACAACGAAAGCAAGAAAATCTTTGAATGTTTTGAAAGCCATTTGTAGAGTCTGGTGGGGAGCAGATCCCTGTACTATGTTAACAGCTTTTCATGCGTTGGTTAGATCCCACTTGGATTTTGGTGCAATTTTTATTAAACCAGGTAGTCTGAAGAATTTTGATAAGATTGACAAAGTATTTTATGAAGGGTTGAGAATATGTTTGGGGTGCATGAGATCATCGCCTAGATTAGCAATCCTTTCTGAAGCGGCAATAGTAGAACCAGAACAAAGGAGAAAAATGCTGTCAATTAAATTTATAATGAAATTGTTGGCCATTCGAGATCATCCGACTGTCAAATTAATGCTGGAATGTCGTAGGCAGCTTATCAATGGTCGTGATTTTTATGAGAATGACAACATACCATACTTAGTTCTAACTTTGCAACATTTTTTGCCTTTCTTGAATAAAGTCTATAATGGTGTTAATTTTCCTTGCTATGAGGTAGAATATGAAATTCTAACGTCCCCGTTGAAAACTATTGATTGTAAGATAAAGAAAGGTGATATAGCAGCAAAGGCGAGATTTGCTGCGGTAAAAAATGAATATTCTAACAATTTTTTGTTTATTTATTCAGACGCTTCTAAAAAAGATGACAGGTTGGGTTACGGAATTTACATACCACATATAGATCATAGATTTTCTTGCAGACTACCAGACAATATTGGTATCTGTAAGGCAGAAATCATCGAAATTCATGATGCAGTAAGGACGGCCATTCAAAAACATTTAAAAAACGCTATTATCTTCTCGGATTCTCTGTCTGCTATTCAGAAAATAAACAGTAATCTCCATAATGCGGTAGCCGACTATTGGACACTAAGAACAAAGAAGCTCATCCTTTCATCTAGTGAAAATGGTTTCGATTTCAGACTGGCCTGGATCCCGGGACATTCGGGTATTCAGGAAAATGAGACTGTGGACAAACTTGCTAATATTGGCAGAATTTTAAACGTTCCAAAACAAATGTTGTTGGACATTAAAGATGTATATAATAGTATTAAACAAAAACTCTACACTGAGTATAACGATCAGTGGAGAATTTCGGCAAAAAATAAAAATTATCAATACTGTAAGGTACAGTCAGAATTTTGCCAAAAGAAATGGTATGCTGATTTCCCCTACAAAAATCGTAGACATATTACCACCATAATACGAATGCGCATCGGACACTGTTTAACCGGAGAGCACCTCTATAAAATTAATATAAAAGATGACCCCTTATGTGAGTGTGGACAGGTAGAGAACCTGAATCACATTATATTTGAATGTCCTATTAACTTCATACAGGGCGTTGATATGTATAAAGAGTTCCGTGAGTTAGGATTCAGTACTCCCATGACAATTTACACCATACTGTCTTCTATGAATGAAGCAGCAAGTTGTATCATAATGAACTTTCTCAATCATAACAAAATAAAATTGTAATGCTCAACTTAATGTTTCCCTATTTCCAGATCTTCCAGTTTTCGTGTTTTGATGTGCTACCATTGAACCTCTGTTGTTATGTCTATTAATTGCTCTACATGTACCCAGACTACCCAGTAAAATCACAAAAAGTTTGCTAATAATAATCTATATAGTATTGTAGCTCAATTTTCAACAGTTCAGTGGCCACGACATGGTTTCGAGCCAGACATCCCGTGGACACTAAGGAATCGAGCTGGCAATTGCCTAGTAGCAAAGCCATTGACAGAACAACAACAATTGACGTATTAGTAATCAACGTTCGTTTTTGTTGGTAATTTTTTGTTTCATCTGATTCGTGATTGATAAATAAGGATGGGGTTAATCTAAATGGGTATTAAAAATACTATAAATATCAGTTTATCCAACATTCTATAGTACGATTTCCAAAAAACCGTTTAGATTTTGGATCTTTAGACATCTCTCTCTAAGGCAATATATAAACGAAAAGAACACTATACAAGTCTAGCTAAACAGAGTATATTGTTTGGGTGGTTCCCAATAGAAACCGATTGCGGTACCAGCGTAAATGTCAATATATATTATTGTGTGTTTATTTTATCGACTTTTTTGGGTGTTTCACTGCTTTAAAGTGGAATTGTTTAAAAATTTATCATTTACATGTTTATACATTTCGTGAAAGTTTCTTATTCAGGATTCAAAATGACTAATAAGTGTGCAGTGTGTCAGAAAAGAGGAAAACCAGCGGATTGTTTATCATTTCACCCGTTAGTAAACAAAACTTATGATATCGACATAATTGAAGGAGAAAAAAAAACAGTGTCGGAGGTGAATGTAGGCCACAAAAATACAACACGGTACATATTTTAATTTTGTATTTCTATTTAACATTAGTTTTTAGTATTCCGGATAATTTATGATATGGAAAAAACATGGTTAGGGGCATTAAATTTAAAATCCAGCTCAGTAAGCAAATGGACGTATGTTTGTGCAGACCATTTTAGCAGTAGAGACTATAGAATTTCATAAACTGATGCTAAAATTTTTAAAACCCCTACTGTTCCTGTTGTTGCAAGCACCAGTGCTTCTAGAGTACTGTCCAGGTTAAGGGGTACTTGTCGAGGTACTCGTTCATAGGTTTGAGTATGTAAAAAAAATCAATAATTTTGATTTTTGAAGAATCTATATTCGTGATTTGTTTGGACCCCTCAATTAGGAATTAAACGTATTGGAATAATCTTCATTAATGGTGTTATGTCCACCATTCAATTGAATAAAACCAAAAGTTTGCCAACTTTCAAAAAGGGATGAAGTTCGGCTCAATTTGGAACTTGTCGGAAGCAAGAAATTAATTTTCATTTAGATTAATTTATCAACAAATTTATAAACTGTCAACAAATGAACCAAATTATTGGTTGGCCAAGTAGTGGTTTGGTCTGCTTCTACTTTGACTACTAAACAGTGGTTAGTAAGTACTAGGTACTAAGTTTAAATCATACATGGTGTCCTTAATGGTAACAATAATATCATTCTGATGCTATAATCAACTTAAAAAATATAGGTACTCATAGTACTTTTCGTAAGTATTCAATGGGTGGTATGAATAAAAACGAAGTAGGTACCTGCTACTACTACAAGTATTAGTAGGTGTAATCTACGTAGTAGTCACTTCAAAAAGAAGGATTTACTAATTTCCGGTGGTTTCAAAATGTAGTATCTACTTCGTTTTAAAGTAAATACTACGGAGAATCTACTAATACTTGTAGTAGTAGCAGATACTTCGTTTTTATTCATACCATCGAATATTCACTTGAAAGTGCAGTGCATTATATTTTCAGTATTTGCATTATCGATCAATTTGCTTTAAGTATATTTTTGTTGTCAGTAGCTACCTCAACTCTAGTAATATTATTATTAATATTCTGAATAAACATTGTTTTTTATGGTACTGTTGTTAAATTATTACAAAGCTACCCTTTTTTGATACAAATCCCCAAAAAATGAAAAAAAAAAAATCTAACGAAATATTAGGTCTGTTTCTGCAGAAATCACAAACCAGTCAGAGTGAATTTTATTGGTTGAAACTAGTTTTCTGACTGTTCCTGATTGTTTTGAACCAATGAAATTCGCTCTGACTGGTTTATGATTTCTGCAGAAACAGACATCTAATGTTTTTTTATTTTTTTTTGGAAACACTCCAGTTTACTTTCAATTTACGTGCTCGAATTTATCATTTTTAAAACTACCTTTTTCTGGAATTAAATATATATTTCAAAAAATGATTTTTTTATGATGGGTACGCTTATGGGAGCCTTTGCTTCTAATAAAATACCTCTACGTATTTCTTGGGAATACGTAGAGATTCCTAACACATTTTTGTGCCACCTTGCTCCAATGCTTTTAGATAGGGCGTTACCTATCTTGTCACGTTAGTAGAGTCCGGATTAAAAAGCATAAAAAAGTCGAAATAAGCGCTTAACAAGCATGTAATTTTTCACAAAAAAAGCATGGAATATGCATGAACAAGGCAAAAAAAGAAAAAAAAGTGGAATGAAAATTTATTGTTTATCCATAGAATACATGATAAAAAATATAATAGGTAACTAAACATTGAAATAAACAAAACAAAGTCTCTAATGAACAACAAAAAAAATAGTTCTTGTAGTGCAAGCAATAACTAAATGCTGATTAAAATGTTCCATCGTAAAGTTTAGTGTTCTGTCACTTAAATTTTTTTTGTAGTAGTCGGAAAAACTTCTTTCTACGTCAACACTTGTTATGGACGCGTATTTAAATTTTGTAACCACATATGGGTTCATTTGTAACTCTAAGGCCCGGTTTAATCATCTTCAGATAATCTTGTTGGTAACTATCTGCAAGATAAATTTACCGTTCTATAATTCTATTGGTCAGCGGATAACTGGTCGACCTATGGGATTACAGATAGCATGTGTTTTTATCCGTCAGATTGCATACCTGACAGTTTATCACAAGATGTAATAAACTGGACCTAAGTCAGTCTTCTTACCTGCAACTAGTACCATCTATTGGTTTTTGGGCTGGGGTTTCCCGCGTATTATCGATCGAGGTTTGTTTATTTTATTTTGCGTTGATATAAGAGTGTGCGTGTGCGATATACCGGGTGCCAACGAGATTACTTTCCCGCTGCCATTTTTTTATTTGTTTATCGACATCAACGAAACTTGGTAGGCTTGATATTCTGACGAAACGCCATTTTTATCCATTTATGACAAGTTTTCCTGAATTCCGGTTTCACCGGAAATGACCAAAACTTTTGATTTTCAAATGGCAAACCCTGTATATTTTTTGTTTTTCGGATTCTACAGATCGTTTTACGTCCTAATGTACCATTTTGAAATCGAGTGTTCAAATTTCGTTTTGAAATTAAATTTTAAGTAGAAAAAAAAAATTACATACATCATAAAACAAAAATATTTGAACGAGAGTTAAGAAAATAATTGTCGAAGTGTATTATATCGTTGGATTCGCTTTGAAATACTGCATTTAGTAATGTTATGAAAGTGATACGTTTCTATTCTAGTTTTTGAGCTAGGGCAAAAATACTGAAATAATGAAGTTCACAGCCCTCTATCAAAAAAGTTTACAAAGATAAAATTGAGTTTGTATTGTTCTGAAATTAAGTAAAGTATGTAGAGTCATTTTAGGATGATCATGGCACTCTAGTTAAAAAAATAAAATTTAATTTAAAAACAAAATTTGGACAAAACTCGTTTCAAAAGTGGTGCAATTAGACGTAAAACGATTTGTAAAATCCGAAAAACAAAAAATATACAGTGTGTGCCATTTAAAAATCAAAAGTTCTGGTCATTTCCGGTGAAACCGGAAGTCAGGAAAACTTGTCATAAATGCATAAAAATGGCGTTTAGTTAGAATATCAACCTTACCAAGTTTCGTTCATATTGATGGACAAATAAAAAAATGGCAGCCGGAAAGAGATCTCGTGGGCACCCGGTATAGTATTTTACATTATTAGCCAGGTAAAACAGTTTTTACTGGCGATTGAAGGAAATGACACCTTCAAGAGCCAGTAAAAACTGCTACCTGGCGTATAATGTACAATAGTTTATTTGTTACTCTTCCAGAAGGTACCTACAAGTAATTATTCTTATGATAAAACTGATTTTTTTAAAATAAATAATTCTACTGACTTGTAATAGTATATTACATACCGAGGTGGGAAGTGTTTCATTACTGTCGAGAGATTAGTTAGTTAACTGAGACGCGAAGCGTCGAAGTTAACTATAATCTCGAGGCAGGAATGAAACTTCCTACCGAGGTTTGTATACTATTTTATTTACAACAATTACAACCCTCATAATTTCGACTAAATACTAAAAAAAAATCTAAAAATTTATTGACAAGTTCTGACTCATTTAAAAAAACGTTTGACATGCAGGACTCGTCTCAAACATTTTAGGAGATGAGAACTTACTTTCCACCCGGGTGGAAAGTGAGCACTTTCCACCCGGGACCACTTTCCACCCGGGTGGAAAGTAAAATTCAAAAAAGTGTTACTTTCAAACTTTTGAAAAGTCAGAAATGTCAACATTACGTATGTGGTTGTAAATAATAGTATATTACATGCGGAGGTGGAAAGTGTTTCATTATTGTCGAGAGTTACTATGGTTGACCGAGGCACCGAAGCACCGAGGTCAACCAATTCTCGAAACAATAATGAGAAAACTTTCCACCGAATTATGTATACTATTTTATTTTGAACCATTAATTATTGAAAAAAATAAGGTAAAAATGGAATTTCGACTGACAGCAGTCTGACACCGACATTGACATCTTATGAAATTTCAACAATATAAACACATGTGGCATCTAATTCTAAATACAAACATGGCACCTGGATTTGTGTTTAGGTGTGAAAGAACAATTTATCAGTGCCTGTTATACTTTTGTTATACTTCATCATTATGTTCACAATTAACGTTCAAGTCCAATTCACTTTCACTGTCCTGAGGTTTGACGCTATCTAAATCATCATGTTCTTTATATAATTCGATAAAGTATCTAGTTTCCTTTTTTTGATTTACAATACTGTTTTCGATATTATTCGATATATTATTATTAATGTTATCTCTCCTATCCTCTCCTGCCAATGAATAATGGTTTCTATCAATTACATTTGGGTGTTTTGTGTATAGTTTTTTAATAAATTTGCGATTCCTAATGAGGATTGAACCATTATCCATTTGCACTTTGTAATTTCTATTTCTAACCTTATCTAAAATGACACCACGACTACTGGTTTGCTATTTGATTCTAGTTTGATACTACAAGTTTCCTTTATACACCCTATTCCATTAAATAAGGCGCCAAATTCACTAACTAAACTTTTGTAATTATCATTAAGAGTTACACTATCAATTTTTTTGATTAAATTTAAAGAGATGCATGCATTAAGTCCTAAAATTGCTGGAGTGTTACTCTCTACGATAAAAAATTCTAAATCATGCAATACATCTTCTTTCAGACATGGTATTTTATATGTGCCCATTACCTTTAAAGGATCTCCAGTATAAGATTTTAGTTTAATTTCGGTTTTAACAATTTTTTTAGGATCTAAGCGTAATTGCTTGAAAGAAATAAATGATATAATATTAGCCATTGCACCAGTATCAATTTTAAATGTATGAATTTTGTTATTAATTTCTAACATTGTTGACCATTCATTTGTTTCTCTCAAACCCGCAGAATTTATGTGTCCTATAAACAGTGAGTCACTTACTTGTTCTTGTTTTATCACATTGACTTCTTGGGTTATTTCGTGTACCTCCTTATTGAAATTTTTTTTACGACACTTACTTTCAAAGTGATTTTTAATATGACAGAAGTTACATTCTTTTCTAAAGGCTGGGCACTTGTTTATTAGGTGATTTTTCCCACACCTTGAACAGTTATTTATTGCATTTTGTCCTCTTGTTGATTGTTTATTTTTTTGGTAAACTATGTCCACATTCACACAACTTTCCATGCTCTCGCTCCTCTCCTTGGATATTTCATAAATAGCGCATTTTTCGATAATTTTGTCCAAAGATACGCTGTCTTCTTCTTGCAGCAACCTCTCTCTAATTTGAGTGTTGTTCAATCCACAAATTAAAACTGTTTTGGTTAATTCTTCTTGGAGATTTCCCAATTTACACTTCATCGCCATTTGCTTAATTTCAGTTGTGAATTGGTCCAACGTTTGGCCTGGCTGTTGCTTGCATGAAAAGAACTTGTATCTCTCATACGTTACATTTTCTTTTGGCAAAAAGTGTGCCTCAAACTTATTCAACAGAATTTGTAATTTGTTTTTCTGATCGGCTGCAAAATTAAATGTGGTGTAAATCTTGAAACCCTCGTCTCCTATAAAATGTAATGCTTGGGCACATTGTATTGCTTCATCTTTTTTGTTAATTTCACTAGCTATTAGGTAGTTTTCAAATCTAGATCTCCACATTTTCCAGTTTTCGGCTATATTGCCTATCATTTGCATTTGTGGCACGCCCCTGCTGTCTCCCATTTTGACGATTATTTCCGAATTTGGGCTTATTTATTTAATTTTTTATTTTTTTCAATTTTTGTTGTCAAATAATTACTCACGACTCACGACTGCGCCATGTTATACTTTTGTTTTATGGATTTTTATATTTTTAATTAAAACAACAATAGTTTTACTTGCTTATTTATTTACTGACTGCCAGCTCCCAGCTGTCCCGCCACCAGATACCAATGACATTTTACAATGCATTCAATGGACGTACATTCCTTACAGTGCCGAAAGTAAGTTCTCCAGGCCGAAAGTGACAGGAGGACAGTCACTTTCGGCCTGCTTCAAAGTAAACAAAAGTAAAGTGATATTTTCAAACCTCCAAACCAGTAAGGAATGCATTAATTACATATATGGTTCAAAATAAAAAGTTTTTACCTACGAGCGCGTGCGGTAAAGTGCACTTTACCGCACTTATTTGCAAATAGAAAGTGGCACTTTACCGCACACTATGCGGTGAAGTTACTTTACCGCATAGTGTGCGGTAAAGTTAACTTTACAGCATAGTATGCGGTAAAGTGGACTGCAAAGTGTAGGTACGGTAAAGTTAACTTTACCGGTATGCGGTAAAGTAGACTTTGGTATTTAGTCAATGTCATTACTGCCTTTTCATGGAGATGTAGATGCTCATAGGTGAAATTTTGTACCTAACACATGCGGAAAGTGCCTTTACCGCACTTAACTGCCGTTGCGTGCGGTAGTATCACTTTCCGCATTTGTTAGGTAAATAACTATTACAGTTTAGCTGTCAATTTTACAAGTCAGTAGAGCCAGTAGCTTGTGAAAATCAATTTTCGTTGTTTATGTTTTGACTTGATAAAGTGACGTTTTACAAATGAGTGACAAATAAATATACTTTATTTACAATCATACATGTAATGTTGACTTTACTGACTTTTAAAAAGTTCGAAAATGTCACTTTTTTGACTTTTACTTTCGGCCCACGGGTCGAAAGTTTACTTTCGACCCGTGGGTCGAAAGTGAATGAAATTTTTAAAATTTATTGTATTTTTTGACTTTTACTTTCGGCCCACGGGTCGAAAGTAAACTTTCGACCCGTGGGCCGAAAGTAAATGAAATTGTTAATTATTGTATTTTTTAGTTTTAATCCAAATGAAAATTTCAAAATTCGAATGATTGTAAATAAAATAGTATACATACCTCGGTGAAAAGTTTCATTACTGCCTCGAGATTTCAGTTCGGTCTAACTTAAATCTCTCGACAGTAATGAAACACTTTCCACCTCGGTATGTAATATACTATTTGCAGTACAAAAAAATTTCAAAAAAGCTGTAAATAAGCACAAACCATAAAATAAGCATAAAACTTGAAAAAAAGCAAAATAAGCATTAAAAATAGTGCATTTTCGACATTGTTTTTGTCTAATTCATCAATATTTTGAGTCGTCTTATATTTGTTTGTAATATTACCAAAAAGCATAATGCCTTGAAATTCGGACTCTAGTTATTAGTGAAGCTAGCTGTTAACATACCTTAGTATGTACTATCACAACTAATAGGCCAGGAAAGAGAGGTTGAACCTCGCAAACCCGACAAAGGTTCTGTTTTATTTCCTTTTCTGGTAGGACAAGGGCTGCTTATTATGGGTCTAACTTTTTCCAAAAATATTTCACCCTGGAACATCCCCTTTCATCCCACTAAAGGTCGTTTTTTGTGGTTTTTCCGAAACGTAGCGCTTACGCTATGTTTTACAGAAAAATACCTTCGCAGTAAATTAAAGAGGACTAAATTTTCTACAATTTATCCAGCGACAGTATATGTCTATCACCTACCCTTTAATCGGGGTGGCGCTTTAAATTTGAATGACTTTGAAAAAAAATCTTTTGGAAATTATTATTTTTTTTCTGAACAGTCAAGCGAATCCATCACAAACCATACAGCAAATACTCATAAATAATTGGCCGATTTTTTGGTATATGTTTTATTAAAAAACAGTTACCCGTTTAAGATATACAGGGTGTTGAAATTTAAACAACCCCCTTTCATATCATCTGAAGGGCTAATGCTAGGCTGTTTAAATTTTCAGGGATTATTGATGTAGGAATGATATTGAAAAATTCGAATAATGCACCCCACCCCTATTTTCTTCCTGGAACCACCCCAAAAAAAATAAAATTTGAAAAAAAAGCCTATTTTTATTTTTCTCGCACACAATCCCCTTCATGTGAATGGTTCAAATATTATTGTGCACACCTCCGACATACATGCATAGACACCAAAAGCATTTTTCCAGTACCAGCGTTTTAGCCGGAAAAAAATATTAAGGCGGTGAAAGAAAAATGATATTTTTTTTTTGGATTTTCGTTTCACATAGGTCATTAGCGTACTAAATAAGCTCTCCAAAAATATATCTACCTATTGCAACATCCCTCTGGAAACTACCCCTGCCCCTATGGAAGTTGTCGCAACCACTTTTTTGCGATTATTACGTTAGCTATGCATTGTATGGGAAGGAAATTTATACGAAATTGAAGACCACCGTTTGCTCTACAAATAAGTTCCTAATGCATTTTTTAATATTTTGCAACCATATTTTGCAACCGTTACGCCACAGTGGCATCCCAAAGCTCAGAAATTTTATAGCGAATTCCAGTTTTATTCCATTATCTCGTCACCTATTCACAGATTTAGCACCCCCCTAACCGAGAAGATGAGAGGTAAAAAATACATAAATGCATGAAATATAATTGGTACATACTTAATACTGTTATTTATGATAAATCAATTAGATAGGCCCTTATGATAACATGAGGTGAAGATCATTGGCGAAAAAAAAGAAAAAAGGAAATTTGCGTGACGTTTTCCGACCTTAGAACGTAGAAAGTGCATAGGGAATAATTAGTAGACAAATTTCTGACCTTCATACATTGGCAACATGCAACAGCAAATGAATAGAATAAAACTGGAATCCGCTCCTAAATTATTACTGAACTTTGAGACGCTACTGTAGCGTAACGATTGCAAATATAAAAAACATGCATCAAGACCTTATTTGTGGAGCATATGGTGGTCTTCAATTTCATATAAATTTCCATCCCACAAAACATAGGTAACGAAATAATCGCAAAAGAGTGGTTGCGACTACTTCCATAAGGGGCAGGGGTAGTTTCCAGAGAGATGTTGCATTGGGTAGATATATTTTTGGAAAGCTTATTTAGTGCGCTACGGACCTATGCGAAACAAAAAGCAAAAAAAAAAAAAAAAAATCACCACCTTAATTTTTTTTTTTCGTCTAGTGGGGATGTACTAGAAAAATGATTTTCGTGTTGATGCATGTATGTTGGAGGTGAGCACAAAATAATATTTGAACCATTCACATGAAGGGCATTGTGTGCGAGAAAATTAGAAAAAAGGCATTTTTCTTTCAAATTTAATTTTTTTGGGGTGGTTGCAGGTAGAAAATAGGGGTGCATTATACGAAATTTTCAATATCATTCCTACATCAAAAATCCCTGAAAATTTGAACAACCTAGGATTAGCCCTTCAGATGATATGAAAGGGGGATGTTTAAATTTCAACACTCTGTATATCTTAAACGGGTAACTGTTTTCAAATAAAACATATACCAAAAAATCGGCCAATTGTTTATGAGAATTTGCTGTATGGTTTGTGATGGATTCGCTTTACTGTTCAGTAAAAAAATAATAATTTCCAAAACATCTTTTTTCAAGGTCATTCAACTTTGGAGCGCAACCCCGAATAAAGGGTAGGTAATAGGCATATGCTGTCGCTGGCTAAATTGTAGAGAATTTAGTCCTCTGCAATTTACTATGGAGGTAGCGGAAGCGCTACGTTACAGAAAAACGAGCAGAAAAATTACAAAAACGACCTTTAGGGGGATGAAGGGGGAAGTTCCAGGGTGAAATTTTGTTGGAAAAAGTTAGACCCATAAAAAGCAGCCCTTGTGCTAGAAAAAAAAAATAGAACTTGTGTCGAGTTTGCGAGGTTCAACCTCTATTTCCTGGCCTATAATGAAAAAGAAGAAATCGATCTTTGATGGATCTATAATACTCATCTTCAAGGTCATTGCTAACTTGTAAAACACAAACCTTCCCTGTAAGCATGAACAAAATAAAATAATATAAACATATACAGAGAGCACTCAAACTCTCACAAGTGACAAAACATGGCCTTACTATTAAAATTTTAAAAAACACATCAAGAAACTATCAAAAACATCCCATTCACACACAAAAAAACCTTTCGAAGCATCACCTCTTTCTCTCTTTCACGACACTTTAATAGCTTAGCATTATCACCCATACATGTTTATGATGTTACTAACACATTAGGTACTAAGATCTTGGGTATCAGTTTTTACATTTACACAGTTGTACAAGTTAATATACATCATTCCACTAACAAATCTCTTTCGATAATTTGGTTCACAATCCAAAATCGTCACATTTTCAAAATTAAAATGGCGGCCGGAATCAAAATGATGGTATGCCAGAGCTGTTTTGTTTTCATCCTTGCTTGATAAAGTTAGAATAAAGTAACGAAACGTAGCATACTGAACCTATTGTGTTGTATTCTATCTGACTCTCCTATTACCCACGATCCAACACAACAAAAAATGTTTTTTAGATTTTCGAAATCGAATTTAAAAATAATATGATTTGAAATTTTTCTAATGACAAAAAGCCTGAAGATGGAAAAGTAAAAGTCATTTAACTGGAAAATATTGAGATCTAACACATAGTATTGGTATCTCAAATTTTCAGCACTCGTTTTCTATTCCTGCGATTTTCCTCAATGTCTTATTGAAAATATTATGACTTATTATTTCATTTTTCAACTTACCTAGTTATGGATATGATAAAAATATAGGTATCCTAGAACAAATTAAAAATACATTTGCAAAGTCAATATTGTTTGCTAGAATAAGGCACCTTGCATGAATTTTTTTTATTGCTGATTTCGTTAGTCAATAAAAAATTAGTCAACACGTGTTTTTTCTTTTTCTAGTTAGTCAAAAATTGAAGGAGATATGACGCTTTGAAATGTACTTATTCTCCATATCCTATGACGTCACACATGCTTAATATATCTATATACAGGGTGTCCCAGGAAAAACAGTCCACCCCGATTTATTAGATTTGGGATGAGAATCTGGAAAAACTCTCGGACTCGTCAATTTTTGATTCGAGGGGGAAGTATTTTTCAGTTTTTTTCATCCTCGTAGCTTCAACCCCCTAGCTAGGGGGAGAACAACCCCCCAAATTTGAATAGGGGATAGGGGTCGTGTTATATCTCTTTTTAAAGATCTTATAAAGATCTTCATGAACCTAGAATTTCATCTCATTATTTTCATCCGTAACGAAATGACAGCTTGTCAAAATCTTGGAAATAGACTATTATTTTAGTGGGAGTAAAAGCGATACTTACCTCCCTTAATAAAAATACTTGAAATTAATAGCTATTTATGTACCAAGGGGATTATGTAGATTATAATGCCCGAAGGCGAAACTAGCCCGAGGGCCTTTGGCCCGAGGGATATATTTCGCCTGAAGGGCATTAATATCTTAAAATCCCCGTGGTGCATACAATGCTTTATTTTCTACTCAACACAATGTTCTTTCATCGATTTATTATTAATAAAATCAGTTAAATTTGTGTGACAGAATATTGTTTTGTATTTTGACATGTACCTGTACCTGTGACCTGTACCTGTGACCTGTACCTGACCTGTACCTAGAAACGAAATATATTAATATATCTATAAATATCTCATAAGGCAAGGCAATGGTGGTGGTCGTGTGGGTTAACGCGCTGGACTATATGGGGAACGTTGATGGTAGGCACAGGCGCAGGCCTATTCTCTATGAACAGCAATTACATAGCAACTAGCAACCGGTCGCTAGTTGCTTTTTTTAAATGGAAAACTCTCCTCAAATAGCGATTTGACAGCGTCAATTGCGCAATTCTCTCGGTTGCAAGTTACAGAATAAGGCTGCGGGTTCGAATCCTGGCTAGACCGAAAACTATTTTCGGTCAGACATTTAGTGGCTGCCTAGGGTGAAGTGCAAATTAATAAAACTACAACAACAAAAACACCTCAGGGTATTATAAGCGGGCGTTATAGATCATAACGCCCGCAAATACGGGCGTTATGGATCAGGTTGTTATAGGTATGTTAACATATTTCGTTTCCTAGGTATTATGGATCTATAATAGTTAAGTAGAAAATAAAGTTTTTTATTATTATTATTGATGAGGTGTACTCGAGAATTGTAAATTGTAGGTATTTTTACTTGTATTTTGATTAAGGGACGTAAGTACCGCTTTTACTCCTACTAAAACAAAGGTCTATTTCTAAGATTTTGACAAGCTGTCATTTCGTTACGGATGGAAATAATAAGACGAAATTCCAAGGCCATAAAAAACTCGATGAGACCTTTGAAAAGAGGTATGACACGACCCCTATCCCCTATTCAAATTTGGGGGGTTGCTCTCCCCCGTAGCTAAGGGATTGAAGCTACGGGGATGAAACGAACGGAAAAATAGTTCCCCCTCAAATCAAACATCGACGTGTCCGAGCGTTTTTCCAGATTCTCATCCCAAATCCAATAAATCGGGGTGGACTGTTTTCCCTGGGACACACTGTATACAAAACTTAATATTTGTATAACTTTCGGAATAATCATATTTGAACCAAATAAAAAAATACCTATCGATTTTTTTTCGATTTCCTACAGTTTGCAATAAACAATAATCAATTTAATTTTTCATGCAAGGTCCCTATTACAAAGTATTAGTGAAATAATGAAATAGTTATTTGGGCAACCAGTTTGGAAAAGCACTATTTTCCGTAACGAGCACATTTCTGCGAGTTACGAAAAATAGTGTTTCCCAACGTGTTTCATACAATATTTTTTCAAATTTTGACATGATGATTCAAGTTGAAAATATAAAAAACGTGCTTCGAATATGTAGGGGAGACTAGGGAGGCTTGAGACAAGGGAGGAATGAGACACTACATGTATTTCCTGAAATCAGCCCAGCAGAGCCATCTAGTGGTCACTGGTGCATAGCTTTATTCAAATATCTTACCGCTTTTCCAACAAACCGGCGCCAGTCGGTAGTAAAACGTTGTTGTTAGTGCACGTGAAAAATTGCCGCCAAAAGTAAAATTTTATTTTGTGACATCGCACTAGTTTGGAGCAAGTTAAAGTGAAAATCCGGGTTGATTCTTTAAGCGTAGTGACCACAGGTATGTTTTGCATAAATCATATAGCTATCAAGTTAATTAGATGTAAAATAAGAATTTTAGGTTCTATTATTTCACAAAATGTTACATAGGGAGACATGAGACAGTTGTTTTGGGGAGCCATGAGACGTCTCAACCCTCCCTATCTAGTATTTTTAAATAATTAGAAAATGCTAATCTGATTAAAAAAATTATGATAATATTGTTTCAGATACAATATGCCGCATTTCTGGATTAAAAAGACGAAACGAGTAGTTCCTCCGCCTGACGTTATGCAAACAGCTGTTGAAGAGGTTCTTGCGGGAGCAAAATTACGCCCAACTGCAAGGAAATATGATATAGACAAGGAAACCCTTAACAGATATGTGAAGAAAAGGTCCTTGGTTGCTCCTGCAGATAACATTGCTTACTCACCTGATTTTAAAACTGCATTAGTGTTCACCCATGAAGAAGAGGCTCTCCTATCAGATTATCTAGTCCGTGCTTCGCAAATGCATCATGGATTAACAGTCACATGTGCACGTCAACTGGCCTTTCAATTTGCTAGGGCCAACCATAAAAGATATTCTAAGAAATGGGATGAAAAATTCATTGCCGGCTACGATTGGTATCGCGGCTTTAGACATCGTCATCCCGAGTTATCGCTAAGGACTCCAGAGTCAACCAGTTTATCACGATGTACGAGTTTCAACCGCACAAATGTTACCACTTTTTTTAACAATTTAGAATCGGTTCTTAAGCGCGACAAGTTTGAACCTCATCAGATCTGGAACATTGATGAAACGGGGCTTACAACAGTACACAAACCACCCAAAGTCCTGGCAGCGAAGGGTGTTAAACAAGTTGGAAATGTTACGTCGGCTGAACGAGGCACGCTAGTTACTGCGTGTTGTGGTATTAGTGCTGGAGGGACATTCATCCCTCCGTTTTTCGTCTTTCCACGGGTAAATTTTAAGGAATACATGCTAGCTAACGCTTTTCCCGGAAGTGCTGGAGTTGCTTACCCCAGTGGATGGATGTCCGCCGAAAATTTTATTGTTTTCATGGACCACTTTATAAAGCACACTGGTTGTTCCATGGAAAATAAAATATTGCTACTTATGGTTAACCACGAGAGCCATATTTCCGTCGATTCTCTGAATAAAGCCAAGGAAAATGGAATTTTAATGCTCACGTTTCCGCCACACTGCAGCCATAAACTGCAGCCCTTGGATGTATCGGTTTACTTCCCCTTCAAAAATTTTTATAACTCGCAGTGTGCATCATGGATGGATTCAAACCCAGGTCAAACCTTATCGATCTATAATATTGCTTCTTTAGCTAGTCGAGCGTTCGAATTAGCTTTCACTCCAAAGAATATTGTATCAGGTTTTTCAGCGACTGGCATTTGTCCTTTAAATCGTGACGTGTTTACTGAAATTGATTTTATGTCCAGCGCAGTGACAGATCGACCGCTGGCAACTATAAGTACAAATCTAGAAGATGAAGCACCTAGATCAAAAATCGGCATGCAAGGGGAAATAGTGGAGCCTGAAAACTATATAGAATCTAAAGCCTCAACTTCAAAAGCCCAAGGACAAGAGAACAGTTCAAACACTAAACAAAATTTTGTTAGTCCCGAAATTTTAAGACCACTTCCGAAGGCAGGTCCCCGAAAGCAGATTACAAGGCCAAAACGTGGTTCCTCAAGAATTCTTACAGACACGCCAGAGAAAGATGCTATAGAGGCTGAAGCAAGTGCTCGAAAGATGAAAAAAGTGGTTCCGTTGAAGCATGGCAACCTTTTTTTAGAGAAGAAAAAATCTGTACAGAAACCTGCAACTCCACCTCAGTCTTCTTCAAGTGATGAAGAGGAACAAATTCAGTCGGGCGGGAGCAGCGAAGATGTTTCAGATGTTGAAAGCTACGAAAGAGAAATGCTTCAAATGAAGGCTCTTGAGGATCTCAAGACTCTCCAAGCAGGAGACTTTGTTTTGGTTAAGTTTTGCACAAAAACTTCAATTGTCCATTATGTGGGTCAAGTAATATCAAAGCACGATGATGAATACGAAATTAAATTTTTGCGTCGTCACGGAACCACCTGTGGGCCGATCCTCGGGCCAGGGAGTGGAACTCCCCGAGAGAACAAAATTTTCGTCTTTATCATTCTCGTTCACTTTTCGATTACGTTGAGAAGGACAAAACATTCGTTCTATCGGGGAGCTCTACTCCCTGGCCCGAGGATCGGCCACCTGGAAATTTGTTTATCCACCAATAGAAGATTTATCTTCAGTTCAAGAACAAGACATTCTTTTGAAATTACCGTTTCCAAAAAATGTGGGTGGAACAGAAAGAGTCAAATCTACATTGACGTTTGGTTTGGACTTTCGTCATTATAAAAATGTTCGTTAATTTTCTTTATTATTATTATTTTTTCAATAATTAATGAACATTTTCCAAAAGCTTACAACGTCTCAATGCTCCCTATAACCTGTCTTAACGCTCCCTCAGCTAGGGAGCCTTGAGACAATTTACACCATTTTGTTGAAATATATCTAAACCATCAAAATATTATTTTGGAGGCATGAAAAAATATGGCAAGTTTAGCTAAATGGTACACCATTCACTGGCAATATATATTATCTTTAAATTGTGAACTGTAAAATTTATTAAAAATAAAATTAATTTTTTGTCTCAAACCTCCCTGGTCTCCCCTACAGGGTGTGAATTTGAAAACTTCCCACCCCTATTATCTCGGAGTAAAAAAATTTTCGAAAAAATCCCTGAAACACGTCAACTATAATTTGAAGGGCGATGAGCTTTTATGCAAAATTCACCTTCCCACTTTCAACCCCCCAGCCCCCAGAGGCACCCCCTAGAAAATTTTAAATGGGAAGGGGAGTCGAGTAATACAGAATTTTGCAGAGTTTTTAATTCCATACATTTTGGTACTAAATTTTAGTCCCTAAGTTTAACTGTTTTGGGAATATTGACAGTTGAAAATTGACTTTTTCGCAACTTTGACAGGCTGTAAAACCTAAACGGTTGATTTTAGAGGAAAACCGATCTTACATTCTTGTCTTAGATTTTCATAAACTATCATTTGCCAGCAACTTTGAATTTAATCCATGATCAAAAATTCTGGTTAAAAATTCAATCTCCGGTTAAATTCAAAGTTGGTGTCAAATGATAGTTTATGGAAATCGAAGATGAGAATGTAGGATCGGTTTTCCTCTAAAATTAACCGTTTAGGTCTTACAGCCTGTCAAAGTTGCAAAAAAGTAAATTTTCAACTGTCAATTTTTCCAAAAAAGTTGAACTTAGGGACTAAAATTTAGTACCAAAATGTATGGAATTAAAAACCCTGCAAAATGATGTATCACTTGACCCCCTTTCCCATTTAAAATTTCCTAGGGGGTGGCTCTGGGGGCTGGTGGGTTGAAAGAGGAAAGGTGAATTTTGCATAAAAACTCATCCCCCTTCAAATTATAGTTGACGTGTTTCAGGGATTTTTTCGAAAATTTTTCTACTCCGAGATAATATGGGTGGTATGAATAAAAACGAAGTACTTGCTACTACTACAAGTATTAGTATGTTCTACGTAGTATTTACTTCAAAACGAAGTAGATACTACTAATTTACTAATTTCCGGTAGTGTCGAAATGTAGTATCTACTTCGTTTTGGAGTAAATACTACGTAGAACATACTAATACAGTAGTAGCAAGTACTTCGTTTTTATTCATACCACCCAATAGGGATGAGAAGTTTTCAAATTGACACCCTGTATGTCTAGATCGTCAAGGGTCAAATGAGTTCGGAGATGTTTTTTTGTAATTTTGTTTTTCGATACTATCCGCTATTAATTAGGCACTAGCTGACGTCACATACATAACCTCCCTTCCGTTGGGGAGACAAACAAAGCGTTTGCACACAGGCGCCAGCTTGTCACAAATGACATAACGTGACTTTCGTTAGGGGGACAAACATGTCATTGAGGTCATGTGTGAGACGTCAGCTAGCACATAATTAGGCAATTCAAACCACGTGACATTCAAGATGGCGTGGCGGCCACACATGGGCAAAAAAACACAAAAAAATATCTAGTTTCTGCCCAAATTAATAGTTTAGGTACCTAGTCAACAAATATTTAATAAATAATGAAAATCAAAGTTGTAAGCAAAACTGTATGCAAAATAATTTAAAATACGCATAAAAACATATTCAAAACAAACTTGTTTGGCCGCCACGTCACATTGAATTTTCCTTTTTGACAGATGGATTGAATTGCCTAATTGCTATGGAAGCAAGTATTAAAGTGTCAAGCATAGAGGTGTCAAGTCTGCATCAGTCTGAGTTTCTATTATAATTTCCGGAAAAGTGTTCTTATCAAACGTTATAAACTAAAGATTAAAGAATAACTGTTCGAATGTCGAATTCTGAAAGCGACGACGTACCGAGTGACATAGAAGAAGCGGCCCAATCTACCTTATCCACGATCATTCCAAAGAAATCTAAAGGCAAAAAATATGATTTGGCATATGTCAAATTCAATTCATGGTGCGAACAAAAAAAAATTAATCATTTGAACGAAAAAGTTTTGTTGGCGTATTTCCAAGAGAAGAGGGAAATGAAGAATTCAACGTTATGGAGTTTATATTCGATGTTAAGAACCGAATTGTCCCTAAAAAAAATTGATATCAAGAAGTATACAAATTTGGTCGCGTTCTTGAAACGTCATTCCGAAAATTACCATCCTAAAAAATCGCAAGTCTTACATAAGGAAAACATTGCCAATTTTCTGAACAAAGTAAGTGTAAGCCATTATTGCCTTATCGTCATCATTATATCTTTCTCTGCGATCCGCCTATTTGTGAGCACTACTGATATTTTTCCATTTTAATTTCAGATAGCATTAATTGTTGGAGTTGCTGGATCTTGTCCAAAAAGTAAATTAACTTTTCTTCGCGTAGAAAATGTAGTATTTCAGGAGCAGTTAAGTGACCATACCCAACACAGAGACGAAAGTATGTCGAGAATTTGCTATAACCACTGGTGCTTTTGGCGGAATAAATTTCATTGAAATGATGAAGAAATACGTCCTGCTGAGGCCATCAATTACTAAGCATGACAGGTTTTTTGTCAAATATTTAAATGGGAAATGTAGAGTTCAACCTGTAGGTATTAATACCTTTAACAATTTGGTCATTGCTTTCGACGGTCATCGACAACTCTCCTTGCAGATTCTGGAGCCGATTTGCTGCGAATTAAACAGCATGGGGGGGTGGAAGGTGGAAGTCCAATGCATTCGCTGAAGACTATATGGAGAATTCCATGACGAATAAAAAGAAAATTGCCTCCAACATCCTTGGAGAGACTTCTATAAGTTCCATGGAAAATACGCAAATTAATGCTACACAGAAAACTACTTTGTCAGCTGGGGTTAAAATCACCAATTGTTCAAATTGTGTTGTCAATATTTATAATTAGTTATAATTTTTTCCACACACTATGCTATCGATTAGAATAAAATTAAATTTTCATAGTATGTAGAATATATTATAATAATATTATAATATTATAATAACATAAAATAATATTAAATAAATACTTTAAGTAGTTTAGCCTTGAAATTACCACAAATTTTATTTCTGTATTTTTTGCAACTGATGGTGAAATTTACTTTTTCTACGAGCGTGGTTTGCGTGCGAAAAAGTACCACTTTTCCGCACTGCGTGCGCGAAAAAAGTTTTTAACGCACGCTGTGCCCGAGAAAAGTTTTTCACACACTGATTTATTTTTTATTTATTTTTTTCAATTTTTCTCTTCATATATCATGCTTTTCAAAAATTTTAGATTTTTTTGAAATTCCTCCACAGTTTTTTCTCTTCAAGAAAGCTATTAGGTTTTTGTACTGACCAATATCGACCTCTTTAACGAGTTTTATACCATAAATAATTAATTCTTCTTATAATAAAAATCATTGTTAATGTTCTGTTGTTAAAATCATTGCGTTACTAAAATTAATTGAAAAATCACATTTTTGACCATTTCTCTTATCAATAGAGCCAAAAACAAACAAAAAAACAATATGTCAATTTCCGCACGCTCGTAGGAAAAATGTTGTACCTAACACGAGCGTAAAGTATCTTTTTCGCACTTACGGCTTGCACGAACTCCGCTGGCGCCTCGTTCGTGCAAACGCCGTTGCGTGCGGAAAAGTATAACTTTCCGCACTTGTTAGGTAAATAACTATTTCATTACCAATTGCGAAAAATTTTACTTTTCGCAACTGGTGATGAAAATTAAGACATTTGATAACTTCAACGAATTTTGAAAGGTTTCACTTTAAATGTCAAAATTAGAAAAATTAAATTGTTTTAATTTGTTTCACGACAATTTTCTCAATAATATTATTTATTTTCAAACGTCATATAACAGTAATTTTTGTGACCATTTTGACAAGGTATAAGTGTCACTTCAATGACTTTCAGCTTGAGCGGCGTATAAGTGTTATACTCCGCCAGGGGCCTTATTCTGTAAGGAACAACCGTTCGATTCGGTAGAATTTCTTCGATTGTGACGTCATTTTCGGTTTAGTTTTCGCTCGTTTTCGCGCTACCAAAGCGAAAATGACGTCACAATCGAAAAAATTCTACCGAATCGAACGCTTCGTTTCTTACGGAATAAGGCCCCAGAGTATAACACTTATACGCCGTTACACATGTTTTTCCATAGTGATTTAAGGTAGTTTACCTGTACATACAGGTATAGGTGCTTATAAAGGTGATCCTTCTAAATATGAATGTCATTATTTAAATTAAAAATTCTGCACTATTCAGATTAAGGATTGTTTGAAATAAAATATTGTATTTCATTCGGAGTATAAGTATTGTTCATGTGACTTGCATGGATTTGATTCGCCTCGCTGCGCTCGGCGTTCAAACTTCCATGTGCGTCACATAAGTATTACTTATACTCCTAATAGAATAAATGTCTATTTTGCACGATCGGGCGGTAAATTCAACTTACCGCCCGTCTCTTTTAGGCAATAAATCAGCTAGAATTATTTATTATATCTACCCAACAACTGTACCTATATCTATTATTATCAAAATCGGTGTGTTATTGAGGGAAGGCTGTTGATTTTTGAAAACAATGTCAAATGGATGCCATTATATAGGTTAAGTTATTTTATTTTTGAACTGGAAGAGTCCGATGTGCATAAAACGTAATAAGTATTTTGGGCGTTAAGTGTCGTTAACCACCCTCGAATATTAAAGACATCCGCTGTCGCATCGGTCTTCAAACACTCTCGGGCGGTAAATGCCACTTACCGTCCCTAATACTTAAATAACTAATAAATCCCCCTTAGAGCACAAACCATGTATTCATGCATAAATCATCAAACAATGACCAAGGGTGACGATAGACACTAATGAAAATTAACAACGAAAGACTTGATTCGCAAAGCTCAATATGAGAAAACCTCAAGCTAATTCTATTACCCCTTGTCAAATAAACAACACTTTATTAACTCCGGTTCCTTTTCTATCTTTTCCCCGTGGCTTCTTATTCACACCCGTAAATTCATGTTATTCCGCTGCCTAGCCGTCTGTTTTTATTATTTATTATTATAGTATGTAAGTGAATTAATAAAGCCGTATTTCTCATAAATCCTAGCCGTACAAAGGTTTCAACAGCAACCGAGCTGCACCGAAGTTAATCCAGGTCAGGACGCCTCTCTCCAGTGTAAAGTAATTAGCTAAAGGAGTTCAAGCTCGTGGCAGAAGGACAACAAGGTAAGTTACTTGGCTTATCGATTTTTACAAACGAAACTAATTGATATTGAATGAATTATATTATAACATCATTAATACTTTGCACGTATTAGCAAAATGCTGTTCAATTATAACTAATCCATAAATCTTTATCAACTATATAAATTGGAAATTTCCTCGGGTCAGGTCGAATTTCACTTGATAGCAGGGGCGGCTTCTCAATAAGTGCGCTCGTGCGCGCGCACTGCCTCCAAAAACCAAGCAAGAAAATAAAATTAAAATTTTGGAAAGAAAAGAAACTTCAATTAAAAAATACCTACCCAATTTTCTAAATTAGGATAAATATCTACTCTCTACTCATTTTTCTATTTTTAAATTCGCACGAACGGAACGAAAGCGCGCCCTGCGCCTGTCTTGTATATTTTTTTCTCCCGCTTGGTTGTGCTGGTGGTCTGGGTGGTCGGTGTGGAATCGTTCGGCGCTCTCGGTAGATGTGTTTTCTCGCTGTGCGATTGATCGGGAATATACGGTAAGTCGCCCGATGAAAGGGATGCGCCGTGCGCTATTTGAATACACACTTCCAATGTTGTTTCCACTCAATCGAGAATATTTCGATGTTTTTTCACCATTTTGGCGGTTTGACAACTCTGTTGTTCCCGGTTTTTTTTTTAATTATAAATTTCAATATCAATTATGTATAATGGCTAGAATACAAACATTCAAGCCTCATTTAAATACATATATTTTTGTTTTCGATAATTTTTCCTAAAGTAAAAAGAAAAAAAATCAACATACAAAATAAATGTAAAACAGGACGTGACACCTCCAAAAAATTTTCCAAGAGCGCACAACCACACTAGGTTGCCACTGGCCGCCACTGCTTGATAGAGTTAATTATTCTTTCCATCTCTATCACCGTCCTATGTCTTCCGTTTACTTTCAGCATTTGTAATTCTTCCAAAAGGGATGTCGCAGTAATAATGGGCCTCATCGGTTTTCACCAGAGAAATGTGTCTTTGTGGCTTGGCATTGGCTTCTCGTCTAAAAACAAATAATTGTCCCTTGGAGAAATAATAAATAATGATCGAAGAGTTTCAAATTAGATATCGAGTACAAGCAGTGACTTTCTTAATTTAATAAGCAAAAAATATTCGGAAAAACAATTATCCTAGCTATAAGTTTTCAAGTACATTATGAAAAAAAAAAAGCTTCCAAACCCAACATTCAATCTGGATTGTTTTATTGCAGAACCACTTCAAATTTTTACTCGCCCCAAACTCGAATCGAGCGGTATACGGTTTAAGGGAAAATCTACGTCCTTATTTAATAAGCAACTTCTAAATTGAACGGAAACTTTTTCGGATTGTAGTGGTTGGATTTATTAGAAAAAAATTTCGACGGGCCAAAAGTTTTTCTCTCTTTGGAAACGATAATCGGCCTATGGATTTTTTTTTTGGCTTTCCGGGTCGCGTTACGTTCCCGTAATGAAGTAATTGACGTTTTGTCTAATATTATAATTTCAGTTCGGATAGCATGGTTATAATTTCCTGCGGCGTTTAGCAAATATTTGAGGATCAGAGAGGGTGGAAATGAGACGTACCTACAAAAAGACATATTGTGAGCATTGGAAATTCTTATGGAGATTTAGATGTGAAATGAATCGAATGAACCCAAACTAAGTTCCTCTACTGACTCTCAGATGATTTACAAAATATACTGCTGAATACTTACCTATAATTGACCCAATGACAAAATATCCTTTCGAATCAACGGAGTTGCCAGATGCAGTTCTTTTAGTCAAAACATAGTGAAATTTTAAAAATATTTTCAGGAAACAATTTTCCAGCTAATATTATAAGATGTGCAACTTGCAAATATAATTTCACAGCGAAATCTATTGATAAAATTCAGGGGTCCATTACACTAGCCCCCCCCCGGTTTCCCAATAAGCTCAATATTTTAGCACCGTATTGCACCCACCTAGCACCACCTAGCACCCAACTTACAGAGCTAGCACCACATCCCCTAGTGAGTTATAGAACATTTTCACCGGGGGGGGCTAATGTAACGCGAGCCCCCCCCGGTTATCCAACAGGTCCAATTTTTTAGCACCCTATTGCACCCACCTAGCACCACCTAGCACCCAACTTACAGAGCTAGCACCACACCCTCCAGCGAGTTATAGAACATTTTCACCGGGGGAGGGGCTAATGTAACGCGAGCCTACCCCCCCGGTTTCCAATAGGTCCAATTTTTTGGCACCCTATTGCACCCAGCTAGCACCACCTAGCACCCAACTTACAGAGCTAGCACCACACCCCCTAGCGAGTTATAGAATATTTTCACTGGTGGGGGGGGCTAAGGGGCTAATGTAACGCGAGCCCCCCCTGGTTTTCTAACAGGTCCAATTTTTTAGCGCTCTATTGCACCCACCTAGCACTACCCAGCACCCAACTTACAGAGCTAGCACCACATCCCCCAGCGAGTTATAGGACATTTTCACCGTGGAGGGCTAATGTGACACGATTTAATACAATTTTTAAAGATTATTGTATGTAAAGGTACGTCTAGACTAGAGCTTTCGGCCAGCATGAACAAGTACTGAGCATGCCGAGGCAGAATGAGGATTCAAGTGTGGACTGTGGACGAGTGTTCGAACCACATGAGACAGTTGTTGCTGTGTATTTATTTTGCCTCAACTTGCTCATTCGGCGGTGCTCATTCGGCCTGAATGCTCTAGTCTGGACGCACCTTTAGAAAAAGTATTTGACATAGTAGACATTTTTATTTATTTATCATTGGCGTGCAGTGTTGGGGGGTAAAAAGGGGTTGTTTTAAACTTTTAACATTCTTTCTCGCATTTTTCATTAGAAATTGGAAATGTTGAAAACATCAGATTTTTTTAAAAATATTGGTTACCAAAACCTAAACAACTTATTAGAAAAAGTGAATTAAAACAAATGTACTATTTTGTTTTGATGCTAAAATCAGTTTTTGAAATTTTGAAAATATAAATTAAGGGTTTTTGGGGGTGCTGATTCTTAATCTGATACAAAAAATTGTCTAAAATAAGCCTTAATATCTTTTTCCCAAAAAAAAACAGCCCCTTTTCACGCCCCAACACCTCACGCCAATGATAGATCAAAATGTTTACTATGTCACATACTTCATTTTTCCATCATCCATCACCTCCAAAATTTGAATTCAATCGCAATATAAGGACATAAGGAGTACGAACGCGCCATTTTGCTTATGAAACTAAAGTGAAGCCAAGTTTTTGGCAGGTGTTTGGCACCAAGATACAGGTAAAGCATTGAATTGCCATAAGCGCCATTTTCTTGGTGCCAAAATACCTGGAACGGCTTCATTTTCCAAATCCAGGTTACTACTCCTCTTTACCTTTACCTGCTCTAAGTTATTAACTGAGATATCGGGGTGTATTCATTAAAAGTGGTTCACACTGTAGATTAACTTAGGAAAATTTTTGTCTTTGTTTTTCCACCACATCTATTTATACAGGGTGTCTCACAACGTTTGACCTAGGTGATAATTCCGGAATATGTCACCTAATATAATTGAAATTTTGAGGATCTAGGTAACTTTTTTTGCGGCTTCTTCATGTCTCATCTAATTTCATCACTAAACAGTATCGATCAAGTGACGGCAACTTTAGAATCTTTAATGGTACTTAAGGTATATTATGACATTTTCATCATATTCGATAGGATTTGGAAAATACAAAGACATTATTTGTGTTAAAGTAATTGGAAAAAATTATACAAAGAGGAAATAAAAATAGTATATTGTTTTATTAGGAGTAAAAATGATACTTTTGTGACGAGTCTGTAAATTTGCCTGCCGAACGCAATGAGGTCGGCAATAACAGACGAGAAAAATTTTCTACAACTCGCAAAGGGGTGTGGAGCTAGCCCTGTAAGTCGGGTGCTAGGTAGTGCTTAGGTGTATGGTGGACAGTGCCAATAGTTTAAACAGAAATATGAAAACAGAGGGGGTAGGGCTCGCGTTACATTAGGTCTGCTCGTAGAAGAATCACAAATCAGTCAGAGCAAATTTCATTGGCTGAAAACAATGAGAAATAGTTTTCTGCATTGCAATTGGTTTGTGATTACTCTACGAACAGACCAACTAGCACCTCCCGGTAAAAGTTTTCTTCAATTCGCTGGAGGATGTGGTGCAAACCGTGTAAGTTGGGTGCTAGGTGCAGTGGCGTAGCTAGTAGGGGGGCAGGGGGGGCGACGGCCCCCCCCCGCCCCTGTATGTGCGGCGCCCCTACCGCTCTTAAAAGACAAAAGCAAAAATTAAGAAATTATAAAATTACATTCTTTCTTATTTATTTTGTTAACCTCTTCATAGTCTTCACCCTTTATTCTTGTTCGTAAGTCGTTATTGTCGGCAAATGCCTGATATTTATTTATTTTCATTTCAGTTTCTGATCTGTTCTATTACCTACATTTTTTTTTCTGAAAAAAAATTATTATGAATTTCAATATATTTATTTGTTGATTAAACTAGAGGTTTTGGTTAATGGATTGAGTGGGGCTGTCATTCTTCCGGATTTCCCCGGATTTGTTCTAGTTCTGAAGGTGTCTGAAGCCGTCCGGGATGATTTTTTGAAGTAATCCGTGTCTAACGGCATGTCCACACATTATTTTCTTTAAGGCTTAAAATAAATGTGTTTCGCACCCGAAAAAAAATTGCTTTTGAAGGCTTAAAATAAACTTTTTTAAGCGTGACATCCGGGAAAATTTTTCGCCTCCGGCGGCGCCTGCGTCCGGCTTTTCGTCTCATATTATTTTCCCCAAATAAGCAAATTTTACAAAAGCAAACAAACAATTTATTATCCGCCCCCCCCTTTCCACCGAAAAGAAAAAAAATTCGAGGCGCCCCCATATATATTTGCTCCCCCCGCTCCGTGAGGCTGGCTACGCCACTGGCTAGGTGGGTGCCATAGGGTGCTAAAAAATGGAATCCATTGGAGAAACGACAAGAGCTCACGTTGAATTAACCCCACACCCCGGTGAAAAATTTCTATAACTCGCAGGGGAGTGTGGTGCTAGCTCTGTAAGTTGGGTGCTAGGTGGGTGCCATAGGGTGCTAAAAAATTGAACCCATTGGAAAAATGACAAGAGCTCATGTTGAATTAACCCCTCCCCCCGGTGAAAATTTTCTATAACTCGCAGGGGAGTGTGGTGCTAGCTTTGTAAGTTGGGTGCTAGGTAGTGCTAGGTGGGTGCAATAGAGCGCTAAAAAATTGGACCTGTTGGAAAACCAGGGGGGGGCTCGCGTTACATTAGCCCCGCCCCCTCCCCGGTGAAAATATTCTATAACTCGCTAGGGGGTGTGGTGCTAGCTCTGTAAGTTGGGTGCTAGGTGGTGCTAGCTGGGTGCAATAGGGTGCTAAAAAATTGGACCTATTGGAAACCGGGAGGGGCTCGCGTTACATTAGCCCCCCCCCCGGTGAAAGTGTTCTATAACTCGATGGAGGGTGTGGTGCTAGCCCTGTAAGTTGGGTGCTAGGTGGTGCTAGGTAGGTGCAATAGGGTGCTAAAAAATTGGACCTGTTGGATAACCGGGGGGGGCTCGCGTTACATTAGCCCCCCCGGTGAATATGTTCTATAACTCGCTAGGGGATGTGGTGCTAGCTCTGTAAGTTGGGTGCTAGGTGGTGCTAGCTGCATCCAATAGGGTGCCAAAATATTGAGCTTATTGGGGAACCGGGGGGGGGGGCTAGTGTAACGGACCCAAAATTCAGTGAGTGTATTCGTGTCCTTTTCATGCGTGATGGGAATAATTTTTTTTACGCTAATTTTAAGAATTTTACCAATGTTTTTTGCCATTAAGTAGGTATGGACAGAGCTGTTAAAAATTAGGTGTCAACCAAACATGAATTTTTTCGGGGGTAATATCTATAAATCATTCGTGCTTCCTATTTTTCCGGGAAGATTTGAAAAGGCGAGTTGACGAGTCCTTATTTGTTTGGAAAAAAGTATGAGCGTTAAGCGTTATTAAAAACTCGATTTGAAGACGAGGGTTTTCACGTGAGTCCTTTTTGCTAAATAAATTGCTTGAAAATTAGTTTCTTAGGTAAGTATATTTCCGCAGGAAAAATTAGAGCACGTATGATATTTAGTAAGATTATTTCCTGACTCAGCAAAACAATTATTTTTATAAGGTATACAGGGTGAGTCCGAAATAAGTGTGCATTTTGTTATGATAGAGTACAGTAGGACAATCTCTTTTTGCATAAGTAGGTACATGTGTCAGCAAACGTCTTGTTAAGAAATTACATAGTGTTGAAATTTTCGGAAAATTTTGACTTTCTACCTTTAGATTTAAAATGCCTTGAGCGATTTGCGATTTTGCTGAAACTTTCAGAGATTTTTTGCGATATTCTTAAGCGTCTTTCCAAAAAATCCGTTTGAGTTTCATTTTTCCAGGACTAGACCTGGACCGACTCTTTTTTTTTTCAAGAAAAAAGTGTCATGCCCCTGGGATTTTTGACGAATTGAAAATTATTTTTAAATTCCTTGTTTAATTTTAAACGGAAAAGGTATCCCGAGTTTTTCTTGTTCGATGCGACGTTTACGAGATAAAAAATAAAAATCAATATATTGTTTGGAAAATCTCGTTGTTCGATACACTCCACTCTGTTAAGAAAATAAGAGTCACTCTAGATCCGGTCCTGGAAAAGTGGAACTCAAACGGATTTTTTAGAAGGATGCTTGAGAACATCGCAAACACTCTAAAAATTTGAACAAAATCGCTCAAGACATTTTGAATCTAAGAGTAAAAATTCAAAATTCTTATATTAAATAAAGCAATGAATAAATTAACTTACCTTCTGGTTATCATTGCAAGTTACAAGAAAACCAACATTTTTCTGACCTATCAACAATTTTTGAATTTTCCCACTTGAATACAATATTAAATATTTGAATTTAAAATGCATATTTGTGATTGCTTTAAAATGACAGGAGGGAAATAATCATATATTATATCACAAGACCTTCAAATTTAATCGATTAAACTATGCAACATATTTTGAGCATAATTTTGCTTGGAAAATAGTTGAATGCACAATAACTTAATAAAAGCTCGAGACCGCGAAGCGGTCGAGGGCTTTTATTTAAAAGTTATTGTGCATGAAACTATTTACCAAAAAGCAAAGTTGTGCGAAAAATATTTGGATAGTTTAATCGATTAAATTTGAAGGTCTTGTGATTATTATTGTTTTTTTATTGGTCAGGATTTTTGACATGACATTTGAAATTAAAGTTCATTGACAAAATTGAAGAAAATAATTGCTAAGACATACGTTTAAAAACCATAGCAATCTTTGATTGTTTTTTTTTTTTTTTTGAAGACTCGATATGTAGGTATAATCCTAATTAACATAAAAATATTCAATCTACTCACTAATTCGAATATTGAAAATAATACTAAATGGAGTTAAATCAATAAATATAATTGCGTGCAATTTTCTAAAATTAAATATTTATAGCGTAGCTACTTATGTACCAAGGACATTATGTAGAATATAATGCGTATTTGTTTCAAACATCCCTCATTTAAATGCATTTTGACATGGACCTGTATGTACAGGGTGATTCATTAAGAATGGCACTCGGCCATATCTCAAAAACTATTCATCGTAGTCATGTCGGAAAAAAAATTATCCCATAAATATGGCCAAGAGAAAATGCTGGAAATATATTTCAGCTTTCTAAAATGACCGTAAGGGGGCGTAACCCAACTGTCAAAATACAAAAATTGTTTTATTTTATAAATTTCAAATAGAAACGTATCTCAAAAATGCTAGCAATAGATTTTTGATAAAATTTCACACAATTTTGATTTATGAGTTTTTACCATAATTTATCCGATAAGATAGTTATGTGCTGTCAAATATTGCAACTTAAGAACACGAATAACTTAAAAACGACTCAACGAATTGGGTTGATCTTAGGTTCGTTGGAAAGACAAGAGTCTGTTCTTTAATTTTGTTGTATAAAATTCCAACTTCAGTTAGTTGGACTGACTCTATGGGTGGATATTTGAAAATAATTGAATTTTTCTAATTTTTCTTGAAATTTTCACATGGAACGGTATATTTAAGATATGTTCAATCGATTTTTGAGGATGTGTTACACAGTTTTTCTTTATTATACCTTCCTACAAACGAATTCCAGAGAGTGTTAAATTTAATTTTATCAAAAATAATCAATATTTATGAAAAAGCCCTCGTAAATAATGACTTCGCTTTTCTGACAGTTGATTGTCATCATTGATGAATGTCAAATAATGGAAAAAGTGCGTTAGGAAATTATAATAGTAACTAAAGTGTGTTTTTTTTAAAGATAAAAGTCAAAATGATATTATGTATGTTGGCAATACAATGTAAAATTGTCGATGCTTTCAATTTTTTTGTGTAGAAAAGGCTTGTGTTGCCAACATAGTTACTAAATTTTTGACTTGGGGAAAAAACAGACTTTATATTATGCAATGATCATGTAATGATAGCCATTAATACACGAGCATGTTCTGGGATGCGAAACTTGAAGAAGAAATACATATTTATTTTGAGAATAGTAAACTACTCAAGTGGTGGTGCCATCTATTAATAATTTTGGAAATTAAAATCTAGACGTCATTTCCGCATAAATTCGGCACCCGCGTACTGTGGATTTCTTCATTTTTCATTCTGCTTTTTCTGTAAATCTGCATTTCCATTACATTCATGCAGAACCTCAAGGATGTCCTGTGCTTCTCCATTTGGTAAATGCATTTTGACTTTAGAAAATAGCGTTTGAAGTTTCAAAAATGTGTCAGCCTGACATACTTAACTGGTGTATGCTCAATTTACGAGGGCTTTTTCATAAATACTGATTATTTTTAATAAAATTAACACTCTCTGGAATTCGTTTGTAGGAAGGTATAATAAAGAAATACTATGTAAAATATCCCCAAAAATCGATTTAACATATCTTAAATACACCGTTCCATTTAAAAATTTTAAGAAAAACTGGAAAAATTCAATTGTTTTCAAATATTGACCCATAGCGTCAGTCCTACTAACCAGAATTTGAATTTTTCACAACAAAATTAAAGAACAGACTCTTGTCTTTCCAACGAACCTAAGATCGACCAGATTTGTTGAGTCGTTTTGAAGTTATCCGCTTTCTTGAGTTGCAATATTTGACAGCTCATAACTATCTTATCGGATAAGTTATGGTGAAAAGTAATAAATCAAAATTGTGTGAAATTTCATCAGAAATCTATTGCTAGCATTTCTGAGATACTTTTCCATTTGAAATTTAAAAAATAAAACCATTTTTGTACTTTGACAGTTGGGTTACGCCCCCTTACGGTCATTTTAAAAAGCTGAAATATATTTCCAGCTTTTTCTCTTGGCCATATTTATGGGATAATTTTTTTCCGACAAGACTACGATGGATAGTTTTTGAGATATGGCCGAGTGCCATTCTTAATGAATCACCCTGTACATACAGTTGCGATCAAAAAAATTAGTACAAAAGTTATTGGCCCCAATTTGAGCTCCCGGTGTAACATACAAAATTTCCCAGCAAACATGTAAACAAACATTCCAGAATAGTTTGGGC
Source organism: Ceutorhynchus assimilis (assembly GCA_917834065.1). NCBI lineage: Eukaryota > Metazoa > Arthropoda > Insecta > Coleoptera > Curculionidae > Ceutorhynchus > Ceutorhynchus assimilis. The sequence goes on from OU892288.1 coordinate 13,288,229, forward strand.
AATGACATATTCTAGGTTTAAACCTGGTGCAAAAATGCCAAAGTAATGTCATCTGAAGCTTACTAGGGCCGTGTTCGTTTTTGTCATCTTTTTCCTCGATTTCCTCCGAAATTTTGACAGGCACGTGACTGGATCAGACAGTTTCAATTTACAAATCACGTGCCTGTCAGCGGAGCAAATCGATGAAAAAGATGACGAAAACGAACACGGCCTAGGTTAAAAATTTGTCGGAGAATGCCAAAAATATGTAATTTTTGGTTATGAATTATACCAATGTATAATAGATCAGAGAGATTTTGGAGATTTTTCTTGTACTACTTTTTTTTCATCGATGCCTTGTTTTATTAATTATGTTTTAAATTTTTAATTTTTTGTTTTAAATTTTTGCGTTTGCAACGCTCCCATTTACAAAATTTAAACAAATTCGTGTTGACTAGTTTAGAAATCAAAAACATTTTGTGTTCGTAACATTTTGAATCCTTACTTCCTAGCCATTTTATATTTTTGACTGCAATTTTATTTTTAATTTTTGACCCTAAAGACTTTGCTAAAAACTCTTGTTCTCTTATTTTCGTAAACATTTTTAAAAACACTTCCATGGATCTCTTCACTAAATTCTCGGCGTCTTTAGTGGGTACGGTTAAATATATATTTGTACTGCTACCATAATTTTTATGTAGGATTAAGAGTTGGTTACCATCATTTTATAAATCATCAGACTTCTCTAATTGCGAGGAACATTCTCTACACCCAAATTTTTCTTCAACACTTGTAATTAAGTATCCTGCATAATATACCACTGCGCAATCTTCTAGCTTAGTGGAGCTGGAAACTTTATCAGTTGTTTGCTGTACAATAGTTGCTTCTGTATCAGAATCTTCACAGGAAGATTCGATGTTACTGGAACTGGTATAATTTCTATCTCTGCGATTGTTATATGTGGTATTTTTTGACAGAACATTGCTAGAACATGGCATTAGAAATTGGGTGTCAAAGTCTTCTTCGCAATTAGCGGATTTTGATGGACAAAGAAGACTTGTAATTGTCTGTATTCTAAAAGACAACCTGAATGTTTTAGCGGATGGATTCAAATTCCATCCACCGCGTTGCCTTATAATTGAAAAGAAATTTTCTAGATGATCCTGGTTTAATCTGTTGGTTAAGAGGAACCTATTAGTTGGTTTTTCTGAATCAAATATTCCAAAAATTGCGTTTATGGATTGCACAAAACCGTCAAAACAGGGAGCCCTACTTTCTCTTACTTCATCATTTATTTTGATTTTTTAGTGGGGCTCAAGTTTTTAGGTGGTCTTGTATTTTTTATACTTATTTTGATGAGGGATTGAAAGATTTGTTTTCCCATTTCAAGAGTGTTTCGAACAAGCGGGTTTTTATCACTTAACCCACAGTTAAATGGATTTTTCGAATACAATCTTTTACTGTTAAGCGCATCGAATAAATTGTTCATATTTGTCACAAATTCAGCAGTATCCAAGGTTTCTTTATACATCTGTCCTGTTGCTACACATGTTTTTATTGCTGCAGCTACAGTATTTGAAAATACTTGCAATGCTAAGCTGCATGACATTTTCTCAAAATTATTAGGGTTTAAGTGTTTTTCAGAAAGTTTGGGAACAGCTCTAGCAGTTCCTGAAGCTTTGTCGATGTGGAAAAGTTTTTTTATAACATCAAATGAAATATATTTTCCACATAGTTTAAAAGTTCCATTTAACCAATTATTTCTAATACTTTTGAACAAATGAGGTACATCATACATTGCTAATATCTTCAAATTACCAACACAAAAAAATGGATTTACAGTAGTAACTCCAAGTAAACTTAAAGCACCCCTATTATTTGCCCCTTGGTCGCAAACAACCAATTTTGGCAAATATCCAACAGAAAACTAATGTTTCAATATTGTAAATAATCAATTCTTTGAGCTTTGCCTTTGATAGAGAATTTTGCGAGAAAAAATATGAAACTGGTATTTTCCATTTACCATATAACGCACGAATAGAAAATACCAACGCGCTAGTAGCATTTTTAGGAGCTCTCCCCAATGGACCTAAATCTTCCAATCTCTCTATAAGATCAAGTTTTTTTATTGAATTCCAAATATTCCTTAATACTCATTTCGTCAATTGACAAGACACATTTTCTCTGATTTTCAGTTTGTGTTTGCGCTTTCAATTTTAAATGTTGTGAAAGTCCCTCGTCAATACCGGGTTTGAAATAGTTCTGACCTATCCACCCACGAATTGTGTTGGGTCCTGGCAGAATGATACCTTTTTTTCGAAGAAAAGAATACGCAGAAGGGGATTTGTAAAAAAATGAGATAGCAAATTCTTTTTCTTTTTTTTTTTCCAAGTTCTGCGTTTTCGTCGCATCTGCATCAATACAAATATTTTTGCTACAGTGCTTAACATAGACAAGAATGGTAAAATGCTAAAATTAATTCTTCTTCTTTTGATGTTTGTTCGTAGTCGGTTGATTTTAGACTGGCAGTTTTTTATTGTTTTTGTTTGAAACGCTATCCTTTTTCTCAACTTGATTTTTCGAGGGGTTTCTAAACTGTCTGGCAAATCGGTCAACTTTTCGGCGAATCTGCAGTCATCCTCGCTCAAATTACTATAATCCAATTTCTTTTTAACTGGTAGAGTCTGGTTGAGGTGGCGGTTGGAGTATGTTTTAACAGGAGTTAAAACTCTCAATTTGTCAACATTTTCCTCCTCCTGGTAATTTTTCGGGACAAGCGTCCTTTTTTAAATAAAATTGTTTTTTGCCTCTGTACCTACTGGTTGGGAGTGAAATGCCTTTCACATGTACTTCTGCTTGATGATGTCTGCAGGTAAATCTGCTAATGTGGCATTTCCTGCAAATGTTTACTCTTTTAATATTTTAGGTTATAATATAAATCACATACCGGTTGTTTTTCAAACCTCGCCCACCCTTATAACTTTTTTATTTTTACAAATATACAAATGAAATTTGGTGTGTGTATTTATGACTGAAGGTCCATTATTTGACGTATTCAATTAATTATTATTATCACTTCCCGTTTGATTGGAAGTTACCCTAACTTTCTTATTGTAAATGAGGCTCCAGCTGTAGTTTACTTTATTTCAATAGAAAACTACTTTAACTTTGACATTAGGCATGAGTACAATGGGTACAATGACACCTTATTTGCCACTTTTTGACATTTTATCTCCAAACTATTTAAATTTTTACTTTTTAATCTAGAGCGCCATAAATTAGTTGAAATGCTTAATTTTGCTCCAAGAAACCTGAGAAAATTTGTTTTGATCTTATTTTGTGTTTGATATCCTCTACAGACTCATTCAGAAATAGTAGAAGCGCATTTTTGGATGTTTATCAATTTTTTCAAAAGGAAAGGGACTCATTAGCATATTCCGAACGAGAATTTTCTAACGAACAATTTAGTAGCACACAATCGCTAGTTTATTCAAGCATTAAACTAGAATTTTCCCAAAATATTTAAAAGTATAATAAGTAGGTACCAAAATGAACAAGTGAACTAGCGATTGTGTGGTTTTTATCTCTGTTTCATTGTAGTTGGGGTAATGTGTAATTTATACCGAAGGCAATAAAAGTACTAATTAGGCAATGCGTTTCGTACCGCACAACTTTTCTATAATTTATTCAACATGCTGCTGATCAAGATCTAACAAGAGACTTAAAAAAAAAAGGAAAATATAATAAAAATCTTCTTGGAGATGTAGGTAATTAATAATCCATTAGCACGATGGGGTACTCTAGGTAGTTCAGGAAATACCAGAAATAGGAACAAATTAGTGAAAATTAGCATAATCAATGCAATGATTCATTTTACCTGAGCGGTACAAATCGCTATGTACCCTGCAGTTGACACCTTCATTATAGATTCAAAACAGTGTTTGGGTGTGTCAACGCAAATTTTACCTTTCTTTTTCATTGTATACATAGTGATAAGCATAGTATTTTGGAAATTATGACCCAGGCCACCCCATAAGAAGTAAAATAACAATGAAGTCATAAAATGAAAATGAGTAATAAGGGTTGAACCCGGGCACCATTGTCGGAGTTGTTCAGTTAAGAAATCCCCATATAATAAAGGAATTATTATTGATGGATGATATATATTTTTTTTTTTGGGAATTTGCTTTTAAGAAGTAATAATAATTAAGTTTATCAATTGTTTTTATAATTAATGCATATCCTCGAAATTTACAATGGAATGGTAGTTAAATCCATTGCTACCAGTGTAAGTACCCGCTTTGTCATTTTTGACTGAAGTGTCAAATACAAAAGTATTGAGAAATTGTCAAAAGTTTTTAACTAAGGGCCAAATTTATAGTCGCTCCTTGAGGTTTCCTTGGACCTTAAGGAAGCCTTGAACGTTTAGAATTGACATGACTAACTTGTCAAATAGTACCAAGTGTCCATTCTGAACTCACGACCTTTAAGGCAGACTCAAGGAATGACTATAAATTCGGCCCTAAGTCACTTTCAATCATACAGGGTGCATCAAAAAAGTGTAGCAGAGCAAAGTTATATTTTTCTAAATGGAAGACTATGTATGTATATTGTGCGCTTCTTTATTAGCCCCCTTCAACCAGATTTCAACGATATATGGTTTGATATGTTTATCTGTCGATTTACCTTCAAAAGTGATAAAGATAAACGCGAAAATCCTTTCCTAAAGGTCTCATGTTATTTTTATTTTTCTCAATAACAATAATAACTTATGACATCTGGATTTATTATAATAACATTTAAACAATAAAGTGTTTATAAATATGTTATTCTCTGTAAAGCCTGAATGGTATAATTGTGCTTTCTTCAACATGTACTCCCTCTATACCTAACTATTAAAGATAGACATTTTATCAAACCGTATATCCTTGAAATCAGGTTGAAGGGGACCAACTAATAAGCGTAAAATATATATGTTGTTCCATTTAAAAGAATATTACTTCGCACAAACCATGTGTCTGTCAAAATTTCGGAGCAAATCGACGAAAAAGATGACAAAAACGAGCTCGGCCTTAGTTAAAAACTTTTGACAATTTCTCAAAACATTTGTAATCGTCAAAAGTTAGGAGGGAGTGACATTTATATTACATCACCCTGTACCTGCTGTGGCCGCGCCTATGGTTTACGATTTATATGGTCTTAATTCTTATAATCCTAACATGCTAATGAGCCACACCCTTTCCATTTGAAAAAATCGATAATAATTCAAAAATGCGCTTCTATTATTTTTAAATGGGTCTGTAGAGGATATAAACTACAAAATAAGATCAAAACAAATATTTTTAGGTTCCTTGGAGCAAAATTAAGCATTTTAACTAACTCATGGTGCTCTAGACTCAAAATTAAAATTTTAGATAATATGGAGATAAAATGTCAAAACTAAAAAATGAGTTGTCATTGAACCCGTGATGACCGAAATAAGGGAAAAAACCACTCATTTAAAATATGTGAGCTAGGGCCACTTCCGATCAAGACGGAAGTTATAATAAATAATTGAATACGTTAAATATTGCACATTCCGGTCATAAAATAAATACACACACCAAATTTCATTTGTTTATTTTCAAAAATAAAAGATTTATTGGAGTTAGCGGGTTTTAAGAACACCCGGTATACCGGGTGTTAAAAAAGTACGTTGAAAAACTTTAAGGAGTGATGCGCTGAATACTCCTAGTTTAAAGTTTTTTTAATGAAAATTGATTTAAATAGTTAATTTACAATAGAATTAAATATCGTTAAAAAATTAATCTTACCACAGTTTAACACCCACTTCTTGCAAAGATCTTCGTCTTTGTAAGGAAATCGGAACATCCGAACTCCCTTTTCGCGGCGTACATGGCAATTGAATAACTTACATCTATTGCCAGCCACCTTAGACTCCATATTACCACCAAATTGTGAAACAATTATCAAAAACTATTCGAAAGTAAATTATTCCGTTCAAGTATCACTACTGTTCGAATCGAAACTGAAACCAAACTTAAAATTTGTTTAGAGCTTGACCTAATCAAAAGTTGCGCATCGTCTCAGCTGCAGTGGGTTCGCAACGGCAAAATTTAAAGTTTGGCAACGTTGGAATATTTTAAGCGTTTAGCAGGGTTCGTTTCAGTAGGGTAGTAGCCGCGTAATTCGAATACATTATTATTTCGGCTTGTCGCGCCATCTATCCAATTTTAATAGACCTAGATTATGCCTGCATTCCCATCGGACTTCTAGAGACGGTAGGCTAGTATATTCTTTGATATCACATTTGTCGGACAAATACCATGTGGCTTGAGGGAAGGTTCGACGCCCTCAACATGTCGCTGTGGCGTCCCTGAGGAAGTTGATACATGTACGTGTGGTTTTGATGCCAATCGACTGTTTTCTATGTTACATTATTGATAGCACATAGGTCGGACAAAAATCACGTGGCTTTGGGGGGGTCCGATTCCCCCAACATGTTGCTGTGGCGTCCCTAAGGAAGTTGATACATGTATGTCCGACAAAAATAATTATGAATAACAATGTAATTTTAAAACATGTGTAGTAAATGTCGGACAAATAAAATGAGTATTGAAGTCAGTCGGACAACAAATATCCTTTTGATCAATTTCTGCCGAAATTCAGGATTTTCACTCCTGAGATTGCATAAAAAACACGACTGAATATCCATTATTTCTCACACGCGTGCTTTTGAATGACCGTTCACTAAATAATTTCCGTAAATACTCGGAGAACTATCAAAAAAACAGATCAGGGAATATGACACAGGGCCCCACAGGTATTTGACAAAATAGGTAAATAATAAACTTACTAATATGCACGTTGCGTTAAGGCAAACTAATTTTAATTTTTTCATTGATTGTCTCAAATTTCTTGTCCGACAAATGTGATATCGTTAATGTGATGTAAAAAACTGTCGATTGGTATTAAAAACACACGTACATGTATCAACTTCCTTAGGGACGCCACAGCGACATGTTGAGAGCGTCGGACCCCCCCCGAAGCCACGTGATTTTTGTCCGACATATATGATATCATTAATGTAATACAAAAAACAGTCGATTGGCATTAAAACTACACGTACATGTATCCACTTCCTTAGGGACGGCACAGCGACATGTTGGGGGTGTCGGACCTTTCCCAAAGCCACATGGTTTTTGTCCGACAAATGTGATATCGTTAATGTAATGTAAAAAACAGTCGATTGGCATTGAAACTACACGTACATGTATCAACTTCCTTAGGGACGTCAGAACGACAACTTCACGAAGAGCTAGCGCCGTAATGTCCCATCGCCCAGGGTGGAGACATGAAAAATATTGCCCCATTTGGTGTTATGAAGCCGCTCAGGAAGTTGGGCGTGTACATGAGTTACAAAATTTTAAGGTCGATGTACTGGGGACTATTATATCTTGTTAAGAATGAAAATTTGTATTTTTTCACATTTTTATAAATATTACAAAATAAATCCGTTAAAATTAATGAATTTTCAGCAAGATCAAAAGCTTTTCGAAACTGAAGAGATTCTCACTCAAAAAGTAATAGAAGGCTGGTAACATCAATCAATGCGAAAGCGTTAAATTTTCCTGAACTTTGATTGTTTTTTTTTAATAATTTATAAGTATGTATTCAGATTTTTTATTCTTTGAATAATTTGCAGTGGATATTTTAAATTTGTTTTTAAATTGAATCACAAAAAAACTACTAGAGACTAAATAA